>SNQJ01S0004385.1:86212-110015 GCA_010110895.2 Picea sitchensis
TATATGGAATTCATCATGGACAATTAAGGTATCTGGTTGATTTATGGACTCTATTCCATGCATAACCTTTTCAATTTTCCTTTGATAAATAAGATTTGTTGGTGCCTTGGCATGGGGTCATATTTATGTAATTCATCTTGCAAGGCATTAGAAAAAAATCTATATTGAGACAATGATAACCCCCCTTGAAGCACACCTTGATTTAAATTGTGAGGTTTAGAATTTAGAGATTTATCATAATCATTTTGAGTAAGATGAATAGCCTCATTAGCATCCCAAAGTAAATGAATCTCTTCTTGAAATTCAACGTATTCCTCATCTCCAAAATCTTCCATTAAGTTGTTATCATTATTGTTCTTGATATGAGGTCTAATAGGTTTTTCTGCATTCCTTCTTTCCCTTCTAAAAAACTATGGATTGAAGCGTCTCCTAAATTGATTAGGATTTACAGCACCTTCTTCATGAGGATCGTTATTGGGAGGGTTACCTTCAACTTCAAGCCTAGATAATTTATTTGACAAATTCCTTATAATTATAGACATGTCCTCAATCTTAGCATCCTAATATTCTTTATTTGATCCTGAGGTACCAACTTCATATTTAGTTTTATTTTTATCCTTGTCAGTGTGGTATATTCTTAGATTAATCTCTCTTGAGGAAGACATTTATCCCTCTATGTATATTTCATCATCTCAAATTACCAAGAGGGTTGTGGATATTCTTTTTCTCAACATAATAGAAAAATAAACCTCAAAGGCTCTAGAATAGGTGACTTTTGTTGTTGCTTGAGATGGTTTAATATCAACAGGAATTTCACTATAGAGCTTGTTAAATATTTTATTAAATTCTACCACAGTTTCACTAGGATTTTTCTTTAATGATCCAAATTCTATTAAATAATAGAGATGATCTATTTTTTCTCCCCATTGCTTCATGAAAGTAGATTTAAGAACCTCCCAAGTGTTAATTTTGGCATGAGGTAATCCTATAAACCATTTTCTTACATCCCCCTCCAAGGTTTGCACAAAGAGTCTCATGAACACATCATCATGTTCCAAAAATAGGTTATCAGTAAAATCTTGGGAGGTAGCCATATGTTCTTCAACAATTATGGTTTTTCCCCATCATATTTTGGAAACAAATTGAGTTAATTTTATGCAAGGTCGTGTGTATTATGGGGAATATTTAAGGGACCATATCTGGTTGTTATCCAAGTATTTATTGGTGGTGGAGGTGGTGGTTTATTTCCCCCACCCTTGAATCCTCCTACTCCATCCATTATATGATTAAGGATGATATTATTGGATTCAGATGATAAAGGAGGTTTAGGATTATTCAAGAAAGGATTATAAGAAGAACTTGTTGAATTTGAAAAACCTATAGGATAATTATGTAAATATATCAAAGGATGCTTTGAAACTTGTATAGAAGAATGAGCTTCTGCAGGTGTATCATACAATCTTCCATATTCATCTATTCCATAATTTGAACAAGGAAAAATATTTGCATGAGGATTACCTGTAGGATAGGATATCGGTCTCTATCTAATCTTCCTCGAGGAAATCATCCTTTTTAGATATGATATAGTTGGAATGCTTGCAAGATTAGGATTCCTTATTGTATGTTTCTTTGCAGATGTCAAGTTTTACTCTATGGATTCACCGGGTGAGAAATGAAAAAAAAATGGTCTTAATCTTGGTCACCATTCAAGAATCAACACTTAACTTGTTGTTTCCTATGGAAAAATGACTTCAAAATTCCATCCATGAAAACGGGGCCATTTAAGGATGTTAGTCCTTGATATGTCCTAGGTTGTCAATGAAACTATGCCAATGATCCTTGGAGCTAAAAATTAGATTTGATTTTAAAGATACTTTGTATAACAATTTTTTTTAATAAATGTTCAGTAATTCCTCATAACTCTTGAAATATTTATGAAAAGATTATTAGGAAACCTCTTATCCTAAAGGGGAGATATTGCTTTTGTGTATAATACAATTAGGGTTTAATGAATGAATGAATTTGGGAATAAAACACATATACATACAAGTTATTTTATAGAAAATAAATCTTGTAGGTTTTTATGAAGAAAACGTGATGAGAAAATCAACAGTTTAGACAACACAATACATCTGGATTTATGTAGGCATATGCTTAAATAACTTAACATCTAAAACACTCAAGGATATCAGAAAATTTCTTCATACATTTGAGTGCATCAAAGGAAAATGGAAGGAAATTGATCATATGCATGAAATCAATCCCAACCACATAAATATCACTCAAACATTTAACATGTATATGGTGTTAATTTGTTTCTTCATGATTTTATTAGTGAACTTTCACAATACATTGTCAAAGTGAAGGAGATGATGTTTCAATAAAGTATTACAATGGATTTTACATATTGATACAACAAAAAACTATTGAATCCCTATGGGCTTGTTGCTTTCGTTTTCATAATTTGTCATGTTTCTGGAGCTAGTTTGATCTTTGAATTTTGAGAAAAGGATATTATTTTCCTCTATATATGTTAATACCTTTTACAATGCACCTTATGACTCCTTAATAGTTTCACTTAGATGTGAAAACAACTTCTTAAAGCCATTTCCTACTTATTTATTCTTGAAACCATTTCCTACTTCTTTATTCTTGAAACCACTTCTTGTTTCTTGAAGGGGTTTTATTTAGTAAATAATTACGTATACACATGTAGAAATTAGTAACAAAGTTTATCATGATGAGGTTGGATGTGTGTCACTTATTTTACCTTGTCTTGGAATTGGTAGCTTTACATATTAACACATCTTCTTCTACACCTTGCCCATTGGGAAATCTTGTTTATTGAGGTTCCTTGTCACCTCATCCAAATTAGGATATCTCTTAAATAATGGCTAAGGGAGATTGTTAAAAATCATTTTCAAGGTGTACATCAGTGAAAAATCACCATCCAACACATCCATCACATCCTATCCTTTAAGGGATCCTTCAAGATTTGCAAATATGCTATCATCATTTATCCTATAATCTAAGAGATTCTGATAGATTTTATGTGTATAAAGGTCTCCATTACCATCCAAAAAGGTAGGCAATCCATGATTGATCACCTCACTAAATATTTTCTTGAAGGAGGAAATCTCTCTAGTAAGTTCATAGGCTTTATTCTCTACATTCTACATCAATCTCTTCTTAGAAAGGAACTTTTTGGAATTCATGATGATGTTGTTTATATCATCTATGTTAAGGTATATTGGCTCATCCTTGGATCTGCTTGGCCTTGGTTCTCATGCTTCAACTCTCTTTCAAATTTTATCACCATCTCCCTCATCTTCTTTTCACTAGCAAAAGATTGGACCACTTCTTTAGGAAACTACAAAGTGATAGCCTTCCTATGCTGGGAAAAATGAAAGTGATCTTATATAAGCCTCTACTTGATATACTCTAAGGAAAATATCCTAGGAGTAAAAAAGACTAGCAACTTGTATGGTTCTTTCTCAAAACCATAAATTCTAATAAGAGTGTAATTCTCAGCTAGATATCAGTCCCATGTGTTGGTGTCCTTGCTTAGTTGCAACATTTTATTCATCCGGGGAAAGATTCTAGGAGGTTGAACAATGTGGATCAAGGTGTAAAAAACACTCATGAAATTTAAAAACTCTCATTGTGATATTTTCTCCTTATTTCCTCAATCCATTCAATCATGGGTTTGGGGATTCTTGAATCCTCTGTTACCTTGACTCCCAAAATCTCAAAATAAGAAAAAATATTCAATAGAATCAGGTAGACCAGGTGAGTGTGATACCTAAAATACTTTATACAGTGAAAGTTAGACAATTGGAAATTAATGACTCCAACTAAGAACTCAACATAATCAATCCTGGTATAGGCAATGGATTCTAGAGGACTCAAGACTGAAAATGGGCCTAGAGTAGACTCGTCTATATTTTTTCCATTCTCATAACCAAGAATTTGACAAATCATGGAAATCTCTTTTCTGGTTATGTCCGGGAAAATGACATATTTAAATGGAGGTGCATTGGTTTGAAGTGGGGTATTTGTAGCCAATAAATTTCCTAACAACTTTTCCTTTTCAATTTGAGATAATTCCTAGTATCTGGAAGCCAAGGCATCATCATCCAGAGATTCCTTAGTAGCAGGGTCACAAAAATGGAGTATGTGGGAAATATACTCTTTTGAAATTGAACATATAACTCTAGACCCATATGCAGTGGTTATATGCTCTTTATTATCATCATAATTGGCAACACACCACTCAAAATGATTAGGAAATTGGTAAGTTTGGGGAATTATAGATTAGGTCGGGTTCGATTCCCACAAATACAAAGAGTCTCTACCCATTTTAGCATGCATTTGAGCCCTTTGAATAAGTTGTGAAAGGTCCAGGAAAAATAAAACTTGGTCAAAAATCTCACCCTCTCTATCCTCCAGATGATCTTGTATATTAGGTTGCTTATGTGTAGTTTGGTTTGACTAGTGCTTGCCTTAGTTTCCATTTTTTCACTTCTAAAGGTGAAGTTGACCAAATATAAGAAAAGAAGTAGTTTAGGGAGTCTGAATTACCTTTTTCAAAATTGTATCAAGTGCATACAAGTCACTTTCAAGGGTCACGATTCTAAATTGGGCATCAGGCTCGATATGAAGAAATTTCAATAAGAAATTCGTTAGAACCCCTTTTTACCCCTTTTATTACTATTTGGAACCATGCATATGTTAGTAAAAGATCCAATTATGTCAGCAATGGAGACATTTGTGAGGCCATAGAACCTTATTTGGGCCTAATAATGACAAAGGGGATAATTTTCATGTCCTATGGACAAAGGAGTACACCCAAATGTGTCTAAAACACTAGAAAATGGATAAAATTAAACCCTTGGGTGCCTAAATCAAGCTTGAGCATCTATCGAGATGCAAAATGAGGCTTATTGTGACCCATAAAACCTTCTAATTTTCTAGTAGAAGGATCCTATCTTAGAACCATGATCCCAGACCAAGGGCCAAAGGATGCGCGGGATCCGATCACCACAAGATCAAAAAAGGGAACCAGATTGACAATAAACAACTCGTGTCACATTGTCAACATGCGAGAAGTTTATAGACCCCCAATCAATGTGACAATAGTTTACCATTGGACACATTCTATCTTTTGAGTGGTGTCATATTAAAAATATGAAAAGATAAAACATTTGTTAAGGGGATGCAACAATGGTTTATGGTTTGGAAAAAACTACTTATCTCTATGAGGAACGATGCACACCTAAACACTGACAAAGAACCTCATTGCGCTGACATGTAAAACTCACTTTTCACCTTACAGTGGACACTAGAACTGATAGATGACATATGAGCATTCCAAAAGGGCAGTTACACAAAAAAACCATCAATTTCCACCTAGATGAGGGGGACCCATAAGAGGACACCAAAAGCATAGATCAATGAACATGAACATGATGACATGTTTCCTTCCTCCATGCTACATATATTCCACCATGGACCATTGTAAGGCCTCCACATGTTCGTGGGTCCTAGATAACGTCACACATGACATCACCCAAATTGTGTGCCTTCGCTTAATTCAAATATTTTCATCAATGGCGTAACAATGAATGACATCCAAAAGGTTAAAGTAAGAGGAAAAGGTCACATTGGGCACAAAGAGAATCATCTCCAAAATGACAATTCATACATCCAATATTTCAAGAAAAAACCTGCAACATCCTCCTCCTGCACTACCTCAACACTATCAAAAGGTAACCCAAGAACCCTTATTGTCCCTATATTCACCCCTGCAACATATTTCTACCATTCAATTGTTAAAATGGATACTCTTACAAACCCTAGTAAGTCACAATCCTCTAAGAAACCTATAATCATTGATGAACCTTTAATCAACCAAGACGGTGATATTTTTTACTCAACCCTAGATCCTTCCCCATCCTATGCCAAGTCATTGACAATGCCCATACCAACTCTAAAACCGATTGAGATTACTTACACTTATGGGAATCAAACCTTTCTTGGTTCATCATCCCATAGAATTTTAATTTCCTTGATATTATTCACTGGTGCATACAAAACTACCAATATATTGAGGTAAAAGTGATGTCCACTAATGGAAAATGCATTATCTTTCATATATCTCGAGATTCCCTATCCAAAATTCTCTTTTTCCCTGAAGGCTCCTATGAAACCATAGGAGAACACATATTAGAGTCCACATATTAGCAGTTGTCCCAAACTAGTAAACATAGCTTGCTACGACATATTTTAGCCACTAATACTCCACTACAACTACCTCACATCCATTCAAGTCTGACATGTTCCCTAAGACTACCAAAAAATCTCTAGCCATCATCTGCCAAATCCTAGGTTATGACCATGAAATAGAAGTTGACGAGGCTATCCTAGGATTTTTATCTCTTCTATTATCATTAAACTCTATGGTCCTTCCCAAGTTTGATTACCTCCAAATCCTAGAGGAATTCATGCAAGCCAAGTTGGATAACATTCACAACACCAAGTCCTTCAGGTATCAATCCTACCTAGTACATCTCATCCTCTCCGAAAACCATCCCTACTTTGAGGCTTGGGGAATGAATATCATTGATGAGACTGAGAGCCTGAATCTAATCAATGAATGGTTTCAGGATATTAGAATATATGAAAAAAATAGAGGCTTTATAATTATAAAACCATGGGAGAAAACCATGTGCCAAAAACCTACCAAAAATAGACGCGAAAAATGTCAAAAAAAATAATTTCGAGAGTGCTTCCCTTGAACCCCTGCACAGGGGGGCTCTCGCTTGCCTACAAATCCCCCCAAAATGGGGGCTCCACCCCCATGTGAACCCTCAGGTAGTGGGGGAATATCTCCTCCCCCTCTAACCCCATGGTGCAACGTAGACACTAGATCTAGTCGTGAAAAGAATATAACACATACCCAACATTCTCCCACTTTTTTTTTCTTTGCATACATGGGGTTACAAGGTTACATAGTTAACAATCCATGAGTGCAATGCTAATAGATCCTCTACACCAAGAGAATTTCTCAGTTCTCATATATTTGTTTAATGAATCTGCAACATTCTTCAAAGTTTCCACCTTCATCAACAACACCTTCTTTTCTTCAACTATTTCTCACATAGTGATATTGAAATTCAATATGCTTTTTCTTTGAATGATAAGTCGAGTTATTTGCTAGTAATATTGCACTATGACTATCTATCCTTACATATTTTTGTAAAAAGAAAATATCTGAACACAACCTAAGTAACCATATTGCTTCATTGCTTGCATGAGTGGCTTCCATGTATTCAACTTTTGTAGTTGAGAGTGCCACTAGAGACTATTTTTTTCCCATCCAACTGATTGCTCCTCCAAACAGGTTAAACACATACCCACTTGTAGATATTTTGTGATCCATATCTACATCCTAGTATGAATCCACAATGCCATGTATTTATAACACTCTATCCAATATTGTTCTTCCTTGTTAGCACAATCCATAACTTGTAGTGCCACACAAATGCCTAAAAACCCTCTTTACTATTGTTCAATGCTCCTTCCCTAGTTTTGGCGTATAGCTACCCAAAACTCCCACTACACATGTAATGTCCAATCTAGTATATAACATTGCATACATCAAACTCCCAACCACACTCACATATGGAACACAAGGTATGTCCTCTTCCTCTTCTTGTTTCTTGGGACACTCATCCACAAATAACTTTACACCTACAAGAATAGGGACCTTGACTAGTTTACATTCCTTCATATTAAACCTCTACAATATTGTATCGCCATATTTCCTCTTATTTAACCAGATTTTCCTATTTTCATGATCTCTTTTAATTTCCATTCCGAAAATGATATTTGCAACACCAAGATCCTTCATGTCAAATTTAGAGGACAATTGAGTTTTCACATCCTAGATAATCTCCTTGTTGTTTCCTATTATCAACATATCATACCCATGCAAGACTAAATAAGCAAGATGATCATTGATTAATTTGAAATACACATAGTGATTCACCTTTCTCCTTGTGAAGCCAAGTCCCAACATATAAGTATCAATTTTTTGACACCACGTCCGTAGTGATTGCTTTAACCCATAAAGGAACTTTTTCATCCTTCATACCAACTCTTTCTTTTCCTTCACATCAAATCCTTCTAGCTATTTCATGTATATTTTTTCCTCCAGATCCCCATGTAGGAATGTTGTATTCACATCCATCTACTCTACTTCAAAATAAAACACAACAAGCAACAAATAAAATAAATATTATATAAGTTAACTTGGCAACATGAGAAAAAAATTCACCAAACTCAATTCCCTCTACCTGGGAATAACCTTTCTCTACTAAATGAGATTTGTATTTCTCCACTTTCTTTTTGCATTCAGCTTCTTCTTAAACACCCATTTTCTACCGCTGGGTTTTCTTCCAGTCGGAAACTCCACTAGATCCCAAGCCTCATTCTTGTCCAAGGATGTCATTTCTTCAATCGTCACATTTTTCCATAATTTTCCATCCTATGAATCCACTGCCTCCCTAATAGTTATAGGATCATCATAAATAGTAGGAAAATAATTTTTTGAAAGAAAATCAAGTGGAGTATACCTTTCTCGTTGCCTTGTTTATGAACCATCTCCTCAATACTAGAGTCTGAGGATCTTCTTCTTCTAATTCATGTTCTTATGTAGAGTCTAATTCATTTTCCTTCAATTCAAACTCTAATTTATTTGGTTCTTCCTCCTTTAGTAGGAATTCATGTTTAACAACATCTTTGATTTCTCTAAGTAACACATCTCATTTATACACTACCTTTTTTAGTTTCTACGTTCCAAAGATTATAACCTTTCAGACCATATTTATACCCTATAAAGATAATTTTTTCATCCTTTTATCTAGATTACTCATGTTTTCCTTTAGAATGTGAACATAGGAATTGCATACAAATACCATGATATGTGTGAGAGAGGGATTCTTACTAGTTCATACCTCATGTGGAGTCTTTTCATCCAACATTGATGAGGGTGATCGATTGACCAGGTAATATGCAGTACCCACTACCTCTACCCAAAATTCATGTCCTAACCCGTCACAAGTGAGCATGCACCTTTCATTTTTCATCAATGTCTTGTTCATCCTTTATGAAACTCCATTATGTTGAGGTGTATATAGAGTAGTCTTCTACCTTGCTATACCAAACTTCTTAAAAAATTATTTGAATTCATTTCCGTAGAATTCTCCACAATTATCCATCCTCGACACCTTAATTTTCTTCTCTATCTGATTTTCCCTAGAGCCTTAAACTATTTAAACTTGTCAAAGACTTTAGATTTTTTCCTAAAAAAATAAATCCAAGTATTCCTTGAGAATTCATCTATAAATGAGACACAGTACATAGATTTTTCTAGTCATGGAACCGATAGAGGTCTAAACACATCACTGTACACCAACTATAAAATTCCTTCTGCCCTCATTTCACTAGAGGTGATTCTCACCCAATTATGTTTCCCATATACATAATGTTCACATAAATAAAAATCTAGAGAGCATTTAGTCATAAATTTAACCATACCTTTACCACGTAATATTTGAATTCCCTTATCTCCAATATACCCCAGTATTTGATGCCACAACATAGTCTTTTCTCTAGAGACTATAGGAGTTTCTTCTTCTTCAACTCCAATATCAGGAATAATGGAACTATTTCACCCATCACTAATAATTCTTCCTTGTAGACTACACAAAGTTCCAATATGAACTCCCTTCGACAACATCCTTTCTCCTCGAACCATCCTGCAAGTTTCTTTCTCAAAAAATATATTTACCAGTGAGTGTTATAATCCTTCCATCCCTGAGCTTCAACATGGCTTTTCCTCTTCCTATGATTTTGGTTGTCGACTCATCACCTAGGAAAACATCACCTCTATCATCCCTTTCATATATGCATAACCACTCCCTATGAGGAGTCATATGAAAGGATGAACCTAAGTCAACCAACCATTCCTCGTGATTTGCATGTGTTCTTGACGAATCAAAGTACACATCCCCTCCTTCTTTCATGGAGGTTTTTGCTTCTATAGAATGACCATCATCAGATCCCTTCCCTCTGTTAACACTTTTGGATCTACATTGTTCCTTGTAGTGCCCTTATTTTCCACATATCCAGCATACCTTTATAAAATTTCCAGAATATTTATATCTACCCTTAGATTTAGATCTCCCACTTGAGGAATTAGACCTATTTCTTTCCTAGGAGTGCCCTCTTGCAAATAATTCCTCTTTTATATGTCCATCCATGTTCTTCCACCTCATCTCCTCCAACAATAAGGATGAGACCACATCATCAAAACTTAAATTAGTTGTATTACTACCTATGGCCACAACCAGATTATCCCACAAGTCTAGTAAAGTGAAAAATAAATTGATATATTGGTCTTCATAAGAAATCTTAATATCAAAACAGATAATAATTGACTTACCACAGTATTGAAGGCGTTTATATTCTTTGTCACCAATTCCTGATATTTCATCCTCGGGTTGTAAAACTTCTTCTTCAGGAACAATTTGTTTACCAGGGACTTTGACTAATACAAATTCCCTAACTTATCCCATAATGCCTTGGTTGTAGCTTCCCTTGACACATTTAGTAATACTGGATTTGAGAGACACAATCATATTTTTCTCTTTGCCTTCCAATACAACTTTTTCTAGTCTTTTGTAGATGTTCCTATAGCTGCAGTTCCTAGATCCATAGTGATCCACTGATCTTTGTCCACCATCAAATATTCCATATTGAGCTTCCAGAACTCAAAACTTTTCCCATTAAATTTCTCGATCTCTATTTCTGAACCGCTCACCATTTCTTTTCACTTGAAGAACTAGTATCACAAAGATCCCACTGTAACCAGGATTATCATACTTGATCCAAATCCCTAACCACAAAAGAATCCCCTTGAAGCCAATAATTGTTCTGATACCAAATGTATATTTTAACCTTGTACAATTAATTATTGCAAACAGATTCTTAATAAAAATAGGAAAGATACAATGGTACACACACATGAAAACGCACACACACATGAACGCACACATGCACACACACACACACACACACACACACACACACACAGAGATCTTTACTCTAGAAAGCTAAACTGGGAAAACAAACAACTTATTTAGAGTCGCAACTCTAATATTCTATTCATCATATATTCATTGTTTAAAATAAAATACATATATAGGATCCCATGACCTCCAAAACCCCTCATCCATTGACCTGGATTAGTCAACAACACTAATTACTTAACTGGATTTAGAAAACCATCGGGTAAAACCATGTGTCAAAAAACTGCCAAAAGCGAATGCAAAAGATGTAAAAGAAAAATAATTCTAGAGGTGTTTCCCTTGAACCCCCAGACGGGTCTCTCGCCCCCTTGTGACACCTCGGGTAGTTTCCCACCCCCCGTATATTCGTGCAAATATTATAGAACATACCCAAAAACCTCTATATAAACAAGTACATGAGGGCCATATATACCATGATGCATGGCACACCACCTCCCAGAGTCATACCAGAGATGAGACACACTCTATAGTTGAGAAAATATAATATGATAGGGGATTGGTACCTAGCAGAGGACCACATTTTCATCATAGTGTATGGTTTGAACAAGAACCATTTAGTCTCCCAATATTCCTAACACCAATAATGTTGGATCTAGAGTATATCAGATAGAGACTAATGGTTGATCAGTTCATGTTTTCCCAACACAAAAAATACATCACCTTCACATTGCAACAAGGGGTTGTCCCATTTTGTTTTCAACAAAGAACAAATTTTGTTGCAGTAGAACATATGTTGAAGAAATTGTATCTTGAGAAAGGGAAAGGGTGGATATATGACCCCCATGGTGTCGTTGCTCTAAGAAAAACAACATACAAACATCATCTAAGGGTGTTGATAGAAAGAAATACCAACCTAGAGTCTTAGTAATAAGTCAAGTAGATCCTAGGAAGTGAGGCCCATGTCCCAACTACCTCATCAACGCAAGCCAACGTTGTTCAAACCACTCAAACTTTTAAATGATAATTTTCATAAATGTAGTTAGGAGTGGATGTGGATGGGAATGAAAACAAAAGGCCTAAAGGACATGAGGAGGAGGAAACATACGATAGTGTGATAGGAATTTTGAATAAAGGAAAAGGATTGCTATAAATAAATCAAGGGGAGAGTTATTTTGAGGGAGAAACCTTAACCATTGAGAATCTATCTGCATCCATTCTATCAACAGAAGTTATTAAGGAAATATCTTCCAATGGGGAAGCAATATAAAAGTAGCCCATGCTATTCTCTCACTACTTGGGAATCAAAAGGAACAATAGATAGATGAAAAAGGAGTTGTACCCCCCAACAGGGGGAGAGATAACAAAAACAAATATACTAACAACGATATATTTAATTTGGCTTTGTTGGCATCAAAAGTTCCAAAACGCATCTCCCCAGGATACTACAAGGAAACTTAGGTCAAACTCAAACTAGGAAAGGTTCAACTTCTTGATCTAATTGACTTTCACTAGCAGGAAAGTGGCATGTTGTATAAAGTAGTGCTTCAATCATTTGCCAATAAGAGGAATATTAGGTAAATTGTGCACAAAATCAATAGGCAGCTGAAACAACAGAAGGTTTCCACCAAGGAAAACCAAATAAAGATAGTAGAGCTTGAAAATAATATCATATCTCTAGGAATAAATACCAAAGACCCCACTACTATGGGAGAGCTATTGAAGCATAAAGATATTGATATCAAGGTCTTGATGAAGAGGATTAACCTCCCTAAACCTTAGCATGTGCAAACTCTAGAGATACAAGTTATCCGTGGAGAAAAAAGAGAAGTTATATCACTATTTGGTTGAGAGTAAGAAATCAAAGTAAAGTTGAAAAGTGAAAATGAGAAGCTACAAGAGGAGAATGAGACTCTCAAGAATCAACAAACTCATCTATCCCAAACATCAAATCCCAGAAAAAAAACAAGGAGACTTGGATGACCCATCAAAAGGCTTAGCTAAATTGATGGTTGACCTTAGTGTGAAAGAGATGGAGCTAAGCACCTTGACTAGCCAACTCAAAAATAAAAATGTTAGGGTGATAGAATTGGAAGATAAATCCAAGAGCATAAAAGTCCTAGTCTCTCAAATAAACATTTCCAAGGATGAATCCATAAAGGAGATAGAGAAATTAAAGACCAAAATTAAAAGAAAATCGACCCTTAAAATAGCCAAGCATGTAATTTGGGACAAATATCCACATTAGTATATGAAAATTGGTCATGTTGCTCCATAATAGGGGATGATATGGAGCTACTTCAACCAATAAAGACATAACCAGGATATCTAGTGAGTTAGAGAATAAACGAGATATGGCTAATGAAATTATAAATTTCATGAACATTAGGACTAATGAGAAACTCAAGGACCTAGAAGTCAATGATAGAACTAGCATCATAATTGATGCCAAAAAGTTTCTTCCTAAGAGAAGCCTCATGAAAAATGTTGAAACCAGGTTGCATGAAATGATAGAGGAAGTGTGTTGGATTTAGTCTTCTATACTATTTGAGTTTATTCAACTAGGGTTCATGTATGTTCGGGTTTCCAACAAAGCCTCTAAAACTATCATCCCTCCTAGTAAACCAGAAGGCAAAACAACACACAAAATGTGATGTGCAGTCTCACCTGAGATAGATTTAATGGGTGGCTGTAAAACTCATGTGTTTATAGCCTAGGATTGAGTGTGAGATATAAGAATTGGATATTGAACCATTTATTATAACTAGTAACCATAATGTACTGTTATTGACGAATAAGCAAGAAATATAACAACTCATTCATTAAGCATAACGATAACTACCGAAGACAAAAAAGATATGCATGCATTCATAACATAACACAAATCTTACCATGGTTCACCCCCTCCTGGGCTACATCCACAAATATTTGGCTCTCAACTCTTTTATTATAGTATTTCCACATCTACAACGTCGAGTGCTTTACAATCCTTCACAGTTGGGTAAGATCTATATGAGGCATACTAGATCACACCAGGCTCCTCAGCCTATGATCTAACCCTCAAGATCTACCCTCGTTCATCTTGTCTAGCTCAAAAGCTTATACAAAATAGATCATATCAAAAAACATCACATATCAGCTCGCTACAATACTTCTCACTATAACAACTACTAGTCTTTCTGATAACCAAAAAACCCAACGATCCCAAAGTATATATCCTAACACCTTATGATACCTAAGTATCTATATTTATACATTTCTGGCTCTTCAGTCATTTAAAATACCTTAACAAAACCCTAACCCTACCATCGTAGGGTCTTCCCTACACGCGCTCTTGTTGTGCTTCCTTCCAGCTGTCGCTTTCCTTGTGCATGCTTTCTTTCCCAAAAATGTCTTACTTTTCTACTTCGGCTTGCTTCCAATAGCCCCCCGAAACTGACATGCGGCTCATCCCAAGCCACCTAATCCTTGTGCGCTTCCTCAATATCCTTGGTGATCTATTATGGGACTTATCGGTAAATTCTAACATAAACAGATCTCCCTAGATCCACCTAGATCTAGAAAAAAACAAAATAGAACAAGACGCTTTCCCTAAGATATAATAATTGAGTTTATTATCTAACAAGAGATGTGCAACATACCATTTAAATATCTCTTCCTCTTGTCGTTATCATCCTAGCTCCACTCCAATTCTCCTATGATGTTGAATTTGCAAGGGAACACAAGCCAACCAAAGTGAAATCAATATAATATACTCAACGATAACTTATGTATGTGATCAAGGACTCATACAATAAAACAAAGTAAGTTTTATGGGAAAGAAACATATCACTCTATCATATTAAAATGAAAGTGGAGATTACAACCAAAGCCTTGATGTTGCAAGGTCCCCTTCTGATGACCCTTTGCTCCAACACACACACTTGCTCCAATCCTTGAATGAAGAAGATCCACAATGACTTGATAAACTAAAATGAAGCTTTATAGTATGAACAGAAGTAGAATTCCTCATCCAATTCTTAGCCCATTCATTAATAATCTTGTTTGAATCAACCTTCATTAACCTTAGCCTTGCTTAACCTTTTTCATGATAAATCCCTCCTTATATAGGGGAAAGATATATGGTTGAAGAGATTAGGATGATCCCACCAAATCAAAGAAGCGAGTTGGATCCAAACCATACAGATGCCACCTCATCTTCTAGAATATCTCCTTGTAGAACTTTCATGAAGTTCGACATTTCCATAGCTTCTTGACATCGTCACACCCTAGTTGTAGGGTAGCTTGTGGAGATGTCACAACCAACTTTAGGGTAGATGGTGATGATCGGGCATCGTTTCACCCTGCTTATGGTTCAGCCTGCGATGACCCTCCTTAATAAGGTTTTTGATAAGAGAAAGTCAGTCACCTTTCTCAAGAAGATAGACTCCATTGGGAACATGAACACATATTTGTCAATGGATCATCAAGATGACCAAAATAATGTGTAACAGAATGCCCCCCAAAGTATGAGTCTAGAACTCATGACAACTAAAATACTTTGTAGAATGTGTGTGTCAGAAACAAAGAGCGCATTAGTTGGGAACTTGCAAACAGTCAAGCATCAACAAAATAATATACCATTGTCCGATGTAGGCATTCCCATACTCAGATTACAAAATGTCAAATTAGTCAAGGCCATTAAATATACACCATGGATCCATGTCAAGGTGAATCGACATAGCCACCCAGAATACACTGTGGATCTATTCTCTAAAGAATTCAAATTTGGACATAGCCACGAGACATACAAAGTGGATCTATTTGTCAATACAAATCATGAATACTCTGTCGCAACCTAGACTAGAATGTGGGGGGTCCAGGGTCTTCAATTTCGTCATCCCTAAGTACGAATCTAACCATGTGATTACAGGTGTTGAAGTCAAACATGGAAGAAACCACTTGATTACCATTCAATGATGAGGACCATTAACAAGCATGAGGGAAATCACCATTGATGTCAATGAATCCCAAGGTACCCAAGTACAATCCAACGAATTTGAATAAATGAGTTGAAGTCGAACACTCGATGGAATCTCCCAATCAGGGGTTAATTATGTGAACCCACTGTTGAAAGCGAAGAAACCTGCCATTGAGGCATGCAAGCTCTAAGGTACTGAATGATTTCTAAGTCTTATTCCTGGATAATGAGCTGAATTTGACAGGAAAAGACTCATCACAGGAGGGCCTTGATGTATCCCCCATCAATGGCATGAAATAAGTAACATATTTGAGGTATATCATAGTATGAAGTGATTTGAAACTGACACAGGGAGGGCCAACATGGTAGAAAATTTATAACTACATATGGACGACTCAAAAGGAGGCTTATTAGGGTTAGACTTCTCTTGAACATATGAACAACACGACAATGGTCTTGGTAGCATTGACTCAAAGAAGACCCAACATCTGGACATGCAGACGGTCAAACAAGAGACAAATGGATTTCCCAATCCGGATTCAATGACAAAGGGGGGTGTCATGTTCAAGAGAGACTATTACTACCACTAAAACGGATGAAGAGACACATTTCTTTACCAAATTTTTCCCCCACCATTTCTGGAGAGTACCTCTTTATTTTTACGCAAGCTTGAGGAGGACAACACATTTTTTTTTATGTAAGTTTGTCCTTCAGACAAGTCCCTCGGATTACATTTAATGAACCCTAAGAAGGAATGGCTTGGTCCCATACGGGTCTTTCGATGTTTGTTTAACGAGTCCAAAGAGAGAAAACTCAAGGGTTTTCATGTTTAGAGAGTCTGAAAAACACTTAAAGATGACTTCACAAGTTCCTTTTTCATAAGTTAATTCTATGACACCGAAAAAGTGATAACCTACCGCTCATCGAATGTTTTCTTCAAATACTTTTGCGAGCGTGAAAAGAACAAGGTCGCTCGACAATCTTTTCATTTTTATGGAGTGTGAAAAGATATTAAAGGATACTACATGGGTTTCATTTTTTGTGTTACCATTACGAGTATGAAAAGATGACAAAAGTATACTTGGTTACATTCTCATTGATTTACAAGCATGAGAAAGAACAAAACCTAAGCTCGAAGTTTTTCCTGAAAAACTCTAAAAGGATCTGTGCATGCAACAAATGTATAAAATAAAAACCAGAAAGCATATCCTTGTTCAATATTCCACTCCTAGATTTGTCACCTGCGAAAAATCAAACACTTGTGACACCATTAGAAGTCTAGGGTTTGGGAGAAATACATAAAATAATATATGAAAAATCAAATGGAAAAGTAAAAATTTATTAAAATGGCGTCAAAACTTCTCTTACCATTTCATTGTTACTCCACCCAAACTTTGTTCCCAAAACCCTCTTTTTACCTCAAACTTCCACTGCATATTGCAAGAGGCACGACTGATCATTTGGCAAACGGTCTCCGCAGGATAGGTAATTTTCACCTCCTTCAACTTTTCATGGATCCATTTTTATTTTTCATTGGTTAGAAATGTCCTTTTAGGTTTCATTTTGTAGGGTACTTGCGCCCAAAGGTTGTTGCAAGAGACTTGTATCATTCCTTGCGACAAGTCAGTGTCATTGCAGGAGAACTTTAAGCTACAGTGCGACGACCCCGCACTGTACGGGAAAACTAGCCTGCAACGTGCACAAAACAAAAAATGTTTTTAAGATGCTTCTACCAATAAAAAGTGTCCAGGAGACAGATTAAGATGCTAATGCCTCTTTTATGTTCCATTTCATTTTTTCTACAATAAGGATGTTGGAATGGCGGGAGAGAGAGCATGCAGATGAAGATTACTTTTCCGAGAATGACCCGGGAATGGTTAATGCCCTCCAACAGTGTGGACTGCTAAAATTATTCAAGGTCTAGGGCATGAGGGCCCAGTTGAGGTTGCTCAAATAATTAGTCCATATGTGGGACGTATACCAACAGGTATTCTGTATGGGGGCTCACATACTTGAGATAAATATCAAGGATATCTACTTTTTGACCGTGTTGTCTTGTCGAGAGGCTCAAGTTACACTGACAGGTAGAAGAGGAGGTGGGGAGCCCATGATCCATTATGTCAGTGCACATTGTGTGCCAGGTGCTGAGAGACATAGCGGAAAGGTCGCTATCCAAGACGTCTATGACTTACCTCTACGGACTATCCTATACACCATCACACATATGGAAGGGAGTGAAACTCCCCATATGAACCTTCAAAGAGATTTCCATTATGCGCTAGAATGCATGGAGCCTCGATTTTTCAATTGGATTTATGGGGTTCTCAGAAGAATGAAGAAATAGTTGACCAAGTGTAAGAGGAGTGAATTGAAACAATTAGGATACAGATCGATTTTGATGTCCTTCTTCCTGGAGAGGGTTCCACACTTGCACCTACAGGTAGAGTGGGGCATATCGGCCCCACAAGATCCAAGAATGAAGAGGTGGTGTGACCTCATGGAATGGCATGTGACTGGTCCTATCGTCAGGTATAATGATGTTTTATTTGATTGGTTGAGGCCCTAGATGCTTATGGTAGATGACTACGCATATGTTGGCTTAGACTTCAGAGGTGATCCAGACTTGGTTCTTCTTGAAGGTTCTCAATGGGGGAACATAGGTAAGAACTAAATTTTGTTTTTATAATGTTTTTGTAATTTTTAAATGTGAAATGCTTTTATGTCTTTTATTCGATGACTAATCAAAAAAAAATTGATGATGCAGATGTCGGACCTCATCGACCTCCAGGTTCATCTCCCATTTAGAGGCAAGGGGAGAGAGTCGAGGCAGCATGATTATTTTTTGTTGACTATGAGGCTATAGAGAAAAACTTGGAGGGGAAGACAGTGGACATCCCATATGCCTCCATTGATGAGATCCTGAGGCGTTATCAGTGCCATACAGTAGGCGCATCTACATCTATTAGTCGATTTCTCTGTAGAGTAGCATGGGAAGTCACGTGTTATCATGAGCAACATCCTTGATTCTATATTTGTATATGAAGCCATGTGCTTCACATTTTTGACATTTTGGTCTTCGAAAAAAAATATTTTTTGTAGAAACTCTTATCATTATATATATATGAGGCTTCTACCGACTTACTTGTTGTATATACAAAGTGTGATTGGATTTTATAAATTTCTAAAATGTTTGTCTAACACATAATTAGCCAATGCATCTATTAATGTATTTAGACATCTAGGAATGTGTTTATATTCTATGTAATCAAAATGATGTTCCAAGAGGCGAATTTGTAAATATACCCTTAATAGTGTAGGAATTCGACTGGAGTAGACATTACTCAACTGTAGGACTACTAACTGTGAATCGATTCGTACAATAAGATGGAGTATTCCAAGCGAAACAATGTAAGTCAATAATTCGATGACTGCACTGTATTCCACGATATTATTAGTTGCATGACCAAGGAAAACACCGTGTAGACTAATAAATTCATCCATAGGTGCATAGATTGCCCAAACAACAGATGCTAAGTTCTGAGTACTACGACTAGTGCCATCAACGAAGCCAATGTAGGGTAGAAAAGACATGGACATCTGGAAATCAAGCACAACTCAAGGTAAGCAGCTGAGGGTTAAAACCAAACAATGAAAAAACACACAAGAGTATGATACACTAAAAGTACAAGAACTCATGCAAAAATGACTTAAGCATAGTACTTCTTTAAGTAAAGCCCATTTTTGGGTTCACTAAAAGGGATTCCATCACTCTCAACTAGATCATAAGATCTCCAACACATGTTTGAGAATGTAAGGACCTCGCCACATGGCTTCGAAGTTACCGACCCCTAGCAAATCACGATCCTGTTGGTAAAGGAGAACAAGATCACCCTCAGAAAAAACATGTGGCTTGACATGTTTGTGGTATTGGGATTTAACATGTTTCTTCTAGGTTTCAATAACTAAGGCGACATCGCGATGGGTTTCGTATAATTGCATTAAATACAAAAGACGCTCTTCTTCGGCAGAGTTATTGGGGAGAAGTTCAATGACTAGTTTCAAAGATGGTATTTCACATTCAATCAACAAGACAACCTCGATACCACAAACTAGATAGAAATGTGTAAATCCCATGGCAGACTTGACAGATGTCTAATATGCCCATAATGTTGAGAAAAAAATTGTGTGCTATCTTGTCTTATGAGATCCTATCATCTGTCAAAGCATAGTAACGAGAAATTCGTTGATTTATTTAACCTGGCCATTGGCATGTGGGTAATAGGGGGTTGATTTTTCATGGAGAAGACCCAACTTTTCAGTAAGTTCGGATATCATAAAGTTATGAAAATGGATACCGTGATTGGTAACGATAGCTTGAGGAACACCAAAACAAGTAATGATGTGATTGAATATGAAAAATGTTGAATTTTTCCCGGTGTTATCAAATGTATGCATTGCCTCAGTGCATTTAGTGAATTAATCCATAGCTACGATGATGTATCCATGCCCCCCCGATCGAGTGAGGGTTACATGTCATGAATTCAATGCCCCATTTGGTGACTGGAACGACAAAAACTACATGATGTAAGGGAGTAGGATGAGATATTATCTTGTTATTATAAGTTTGGCAAGCATGGCATTTCTTAACAGCAGTGATGCAATCCTTAAATAAAGAAGGCCAAAAATAAATCACTACTAAGATATTTTGGGTAGTGGCATACCCAGACATATGACCGCCACATGATCCAGGGTGAAAATCATTCAAATCATTCTCAAATTCATCATAAGTGAGACATCGTCGAAAATGGAATCAACACCGTGGCGGTAAAGAGTATCACCTAGAATGATGAATTGGCGGTCTTGATATTGTATGCGGTGACGATCCGTACTAGATAGATTGAGCTGGAAAGTTTGAGTTTAGAGATAGATGATGATATCTCCATACCATAGGTCATCAAAGCTGATAAAAAAAAGGGATTCACCAGGAAAGGAATCCTCTGCCACATTTGTTGTCTCAGTGGAGGGAAGGTCACATATCAGTTCAACGAAAACCAAAGATTTCTTAGAATTAGCACGTTCAAACTCTAAGTCAAACTCTTGGAGAATCACTATCCATTTGGAGTACTTTCCCCCTAGAAATTGTCGCATAAGGATGTGTTGCATAGGGTTTCAATCAGAAATAACAGTGGTTTCGCATAATAGGATATAATGACGAAAACGTTGGACAAATTGCACAGCTTCCAAGGCCAGTTTCTCCACATGGAGGTATTTGGTATCAGTGGTCATGAGACTCCGAATCAAATAGTATATCACATGTTCATCATGAGAGTCATCCTCTTGGACTAATACCATGGCAATGGTAGAGTCTGAAGAAGCTAAATAGAGGAAGTAATCCCTACTATATTCAGGGGGAAACAATAATGGTGTTTGGGTTAAGGAAAGTTTCAAAGATTCGAAGGATTTGTTAGCAGTATCGCCCCATAAAAAATCATAACCTTTATTAAGTAGCCGAGTAAATCCTTTCGTCAGTTCAACGTAATTAGGGATGAAACGAGGCAAAAAGTTTGTCTTCCCTTACAAACTTTGGAGTTGGCGTAAAGTAGAAGGAGGAGGTAGATTAAGGATAGCCTCAACCTTCAAAGGGTCTACTCGAATACCATGTATAGACAAAATAAAACCAAGAAAATGACCGGACTCCACACAAAAAATTCATTTATGTGGGTTTAAACGGATACGATAATAATGACAATGTACAAAAATGGCCCTCAAATGTGTCGGGTGATCTTGACGACGCATGGAATGTGTCAATAGATCATCAAGATAGGGTTTCACAATGTTCTTAATATCATGGAAAGCATAATACATAGCACGCTCAAAAGTCACACCAACATTCTTGAGACCAAAGGGTAATTTATGATATGCAAAGGTTCCCCAAGGGAAAATGAAAGCAGTCTTGTGTTGGTCTGTGGGTAAATATTAATTTGATTATAGCCGGAGAAACCATCCATTAAAGAGAATATTTCACTGTCGACACAGTCATCGATGATATGGTCAATGAAAGGGGTTAGGTAATTGTCCTTAGGACAAACCTTATTTATGTCCCTATAATCTACACAGATGTGGATGGTACATTGTTCCTTATTCACCGAAACTAGATTGGATACCCAATCAGTCAAATCCATGGGATAAATAAATTTGGCATTAAGAAGTTTTTCAACTTCAAGCTTGATAGCAGCAGCTTTGTGTGGGTTCACTGGGAGAAGTCTCTGCAAAATGGGTTTGGCGTCCAGGTATGTCTTAATTTCATGTACAATGATACCAGGATCGATACCTAGAATCTCTTCATAACTCCAAGTGAAAACATCGTGGAATTCTTGGAAAATAACTTTATACGTGTGGACCTCATCAATAGAACACGAGGCTCTGATATGAACGTTCTCCATGACTTCGGGTTTAATGGATATGTCGAGCAGGATGGTAGGTGAAATGTTTCTCAAGTTCCCTTCGTACAAAAGATCATGCGATGACTCAGGAACTGAAGAAATAACAACAACGGTTGACAAAGTCGAAATCCATTGGTAACTCTCGATGGTGTCATGTTCTAGGAAGAAATGGAGCGGTAATTCCCATCATCCCATGGAGTGTCTTCCATAGACATGGCTGACATGATCATCTCATTCGTAAGAAAAATCATGTGAAACGGATCAGGAGATGAATCACAGAGAGAAGGAGAGGAAGGGGTTTCCGATTGAATATATTGGTAAGAGGATTCGACCGGACTTAAAGGCATCTAGTTGCCATAACGAAGGTGGTCACTAGGGTTAGGTACTACCCATGGGTCATATGAATCAGGGGTTTCATGAATAGTGGTGGATATCATGTTAATAGAGGAAACAAAATGGGGGGAAATATCGGGTGGTGGGATTGGAAATGTACCCATCAAAGTAGAATCTTTCAAAATACCCACTCTGGCATTCTCGTAACTAGGGGGTGTCTTTGAAATTAAGGGAACGTTGCTAGTACGAGAATCAAAAATTAAAGAAGGCTAGTTGGTCAACAGTAACCACATTTCCTTGGTGCAGGAAACGTAACACATGGAAAAGGGTAGACACAACTGTGCACATGGAATCGATCCAGCTATGGCTAGGTAAAAGGTTATAATCAAGAGGTGTATCAAAGACCTCAACCTCAACATTGATTGATTTACCTTCCAATGTAATAGACAACGAAGGAAGAACACCGTAGAGTTTAAATCCTGTACCATTGAAGGTCTTAAGTGTATTGTGTGATTTAGTGAGAGTAGGAAACCCAATGTCTTTCCAACAAGTGATGGACATGATGTAAGAGGAGGCTCTTTTGTCAATAAAAGTTCTACAGATATTCTTGTTTTCAACAACAAATTGGATCTGAAATGATAACTGAGGAGGAAGCTATAACACACCCACTATCATAATTTTAAAAACTTTGCATTAATCTCCCACAAGTGAGGAATCTCCAGAAAACCGACATTTGCAGAATGCCAACCCCTGGTTAAATATCGGGATTCGGGGTTTCGGAGGTTGTGGTGTCAAGGGTCCCTGTCCTCTCGAATCCCCGATCACCGATGGAATGAATTTTCGACGCGCCCCTTTGGTTGCCTCAGCCCCGCTTGGCTAAGCCTTTGATTCACATGACTGGTTCCTATATGACCATACGACAGCTTCTCGTCGGGGTTTCGGGGTTCGCGGTGCCGCGGTGCACACGTACTTGGAAC
>SNQJ01S0004385.1:110025-122316 GCA_010110895.2 Picea sitchensis
TCCTTCTTCTTACCCTTCCCTTTCTTTTTATTTTGATTCTTTCTGGTACGCATGGATTGAACAGAATAAACTTCGGCAGTCTTACCGATGGAAGGAGTAGGATTAGGAGCATTTTGCACATTAGAATTGTTAGGTTTGGGATTAGTGTGAACAACGTGTGTGGACTGGGCCTCATCATTAAAGGTGCCAATCACACCATTAGTAGCATGAGAGGATGTTGGAGGTTTTGGGGTAGGGTTTTTGGAAGGACGAGGAGTGTCAGGGATTAGATCGTAAAGTGTTCCCTTTTACGAATAAACGAGATCGAGATACTGAGCATGACTAATCACCTTCTCTTCAGTGACAACACCACCCATGGAGACATCATGAGAGATAGGTCCAAAGAGTGATTTGGTGAACCACTTGGCCAATAGTTGATCACGAAGGGGAACTTTGATTAAACGTCTTCTCCCCCTCCACTCATGGATGTGATCAGAAATATGAGTGGATGAGGATTGCTTGAAAGAAATCAAAATTTCAGTTCCCATATGGTATCATATTGGCAGTTGGTAATGTGTCAAAAAGGCCATGGCTAGGGTGTTAGAGTAATTGAAGAAACCTCACGGTAACTTGATGTACCATTTTGTTGCCGAACCCATGAGAGTTCATTGGAAAATTTGTAATCTGATGGAGTCATCCATCAAGGAGTTGGATGAACACCACAGATGAAAAGACATTACATGATTATTCATATCTTCTCCTACTCAACCGTCAAATTTAGGAATTTTGGATGGTAACTTGGCCAATATGATGGGCCAATAAGGAGAATGTAAGAAAGGATCATTCAAAATCCTAGACAGGTTAGGTAAATCTAAAGTGGCTAGAAAAGGAAATTGTTGATTCACTTGTCGAAACTGGTAGTTTTGAGGGGGAAGTCTTGTAGGTATACCAGTAGGACAATAAGCAGTCGGTAAATAACTATATAGTCCTGACAGATTTGTTTGTGGAGGATTTGGAGGCATATATCCCATAGGATTGGGTTGATTAGAGATGCTCCCTTGGAAAGCAACATTAGATTTAAAGTTCATACCCCAAGCGAGATTCAAAGAACCTGGATACATTTGACCGAGGTTGGGGGGTACAAAAGACTTAACTTGAGGATGTTTCCCCTAGCCGGTTGTATATTTCCTTAGAAAGGAAGTTTCCAAGGTAAATATGGTACCATAGGTGCGTTCTTTCCATAAAGTGGGTTATGGACTCCAACTTGAGATTTCCCCCCAAGTTGAGGTTGTGCCCCAATATGACGTTGCCCCCCAAATTTAGGTTGTCCCCCAACTTGGGTTTGACCTCCAACAGGAATCTGGAAACCATAAGTGATAGAAATATTGGTGCCTCCAAAAATATTGGATCCACTAGGGCCATATCCTCCAAGCGGGGGTGGAGGAGGAACATATGGCCCTTCGGAGAGAACCTGGGAAGGTATAGGAACAAAACTAGGAGCATTATACCCAGGAGGAGCAAAAATTCTAGAAAATCTGGATGGGACTTGGGTAGAGGTAGGAACAGAAGTATTGAAAGCTCTATACCCAGGGGGAAGTGACATATATGATCTAGGTGGAAGTAGTGTCCCAATTGGAGCTTGGGAGATAACCACATTTGTAGTAGGAATCGTGGTAGCTTGTGGGACCATAGTAGAGTGAGCCATCTGGAGAGTAGGAATCGAGTGAGAACCAATCAACAATTGGTCTGAAATGGTGATGACATTACTATTAGTACCAGTAAAATGGTCTAAAGGTATTGTATAGGTGACAAACATCTTAGGCATTTGTGATGCCATAGTTCGATAAGGACTCGATCCTAGGTTACCGTACATATCACGTACTGTCAAAGGGATAGAACCAAAATTAGAATCTCTAACAACATGAGTCGGGGTCCCAAATGGTTCACTTGGAAAAAGTGGATCCTCTACTCTAGATATGACGTTAGGTCCAGTAGGTATTCTAATATTATAAACAACAAAAATTTCTCTAGGTAAGTTCATGTGAAGTATACGAGTGTTTGGTCTAAGTGGGGGAAGTCTGAATGCCTCTAAAGAGTTCGAAAAAATTTGAAATCCTTCTAAAGAGTGTGTTCTCCCAACCTCAGAATATACTTTGTTGTTGACTAATCCCTAGGGAGAGCCTTCTGGTGAGTTAGGAGGTAAGGGTTGGTAATCCTCTAGATTTTCTGGGGGTAGCCCTTGCATCCTATGTGAACAATGAAGGCCAATGTTGCTCGAGCTAAGTAAAGAAAGAAATAAATCTATGGCCTATTAGAGGAAACAAACATCACTCACTAATAAAATCTAGGGATCAAACCAAGCAAACAAAACCTTTTTATTTCAAAGTCACTAGTTGGTGATGAAATCCAATGTCATGAAGTCAAGACAAGAAGGGGTTGGGATAAGCGAGTGGAAAAGTTACATTGACGACCTACTTAACGGACTTACACACTGGTGCAAGCTCCCACACATAATCATGGGTATACCCTCCAAGGAGCCTGAGTGATTTTGGCTAATGTCAATTCTAGGTACCGTGAAGAATTTCCCCTCCACAGTCACCTCATGTAAAGACCCTAAAGAGATAGGATACTAAGGTTACTAACTACAAAAGTGATGTCTAGGGAAACAATCGACAGTCCAATCCACGTGCAAAGGCAGATTATCTAGCCCAAAATCAACTCGAAAGGATTCCACTCATAATTGTGGGTATACCTTCAAGCGACCCCCATAATACACGCAATCTCTACACCAAGACCAACAAAGCAGGGTGAGTAACTCTTATAGTCTCAATGTGACCTCGTCTTTGACCCTTGTGTGAGAAGGGATTCCTAGGACAAAATGTAGCAATTGGATTTAAACTCTCCCTATCACAAGATACTATTGTGTTTTTTGATTCTTTGGAAAGTGTGCCTTACAACCTATTCCAAAGCGCTATCCTAGCTAATGTTGGTGAAAAATATCTCTAGAAAATAAAAGTTACTAATAAATTTTAATTTACGTCATGTTTTAGAGGTTGTTGCTTACTCAAAGAGGGAGGTGGAAGTGAAACTGTTGATGTTGAGACCTTGACCCAATAAAATTAAAAAAGAGGTGAATGTGCAATTTTCAATTCAATGAACTCTAGTTATAGTAGGGAGAAGGTATTTCTTTCGAAGTACAAAAATCTACCAATTACAATTCCTTAATTCTGAATGAACACAATTCCAAACAAGCACAAACTATAAAATTTTCCAATTTCTTCTCTTTACCAATATTTCGAATGTAAAAAACATTCTTGTGAGAGATTACTAAAATGAATAAATCATTCCAATTCTTCATTTCCCAAATCAAATCAGAGATATAAAGATGAAAGTAAAATGTAATCAAAGAAAATCCATACACTCACAACACAATTCCCAAACCAAGTTTGTAATATAGACAAAAACGAAAAGACAAAAAAAACCTTTTTGATGCAAGCAAGAAAAATGTATTTCTTAATCAGCAAACAGTATGACAAACATAATGAATCCAAAACTTTAAAACAAACCAAATACCCTTTTTCAAACAAGCACCCAGATGAAGATCCGAGATTATATCCTTGTGACAATGAGAATGAGTACAAAACTTATAAAATGCAAAGAAATACTTTCAATCATTGAAAACCAATCAAAATCAAGCTCTAAACTTAGGAATCAATCAAACATGGGTATAAGAAGCTCACCCCAAGATACTAAGGCAAATTTGGGCAATAAAAGACAAAATTACTTACTCCATCAAAACCTACAGGAGTCATCACAGGCTGGGTATAGGACACAGAGCGACGAGCTAAGGTCGTTGCAAGCCACTGACAAAACATAGTGTGATGTCTTCGCACTAGATTGGAAAAGATGTCTCAAGGTCGTCGCAATATGTCAATGAGGTACAATGTGACGAGGTCTATAAATTTTAAAAATTTGGAAGAAAGACAAAAAATATAAAGGAACTTCTAAACCTAGTGAGTCTAGATGGATCACCCACAGACTCAAAGAATGAAAGTTATCAGAGAAAGGTAGGCTAAAGGAAAATGGGAAGCAAAAAATTAAAAGGAGGTCGTATCCCTAGTATGGTCGCCAATTTTGTTGCAAGAAATATAATATACTCAATGATAACTTATGTATGTGATCAAGGAATCATACAATAAAACAAAGCAAGTTTTATGGGAAAGAAACATATCACTGTATCATATTAAAATGAAAGTGGATATTACAACCAAAGCCTTGATGTTGCAAGGTCCCCTTCTGATAACCCTTTTCTCCAACACACACAATTGCTCCAATCCTTGAATGAAGAAGATCCATAATGACTTGATAAACTGAAATGAAGCTTTCACGTATGAACTGAAGTAGAATTCCTCATCCAATTCTTAGCCTACTCAATAATAATCTTGCTTGAATAAACCTTCATTAACCTTAGCCTTCCTTAACCTTTTCAATGAGAAATACCTCCTTATATAGGGGAAATATAGATGTTTGAAGACATTAGGATGATCCCACCAAATCAGAGAAGCGAGTAGGATCCCAACCATATCGATGCCACCAAATCTTCTAGAATATCCCCTTCTAGAACTTTCATGAAGTTTGACCTTTTCTTAGCTTCTTGAAATCATCGCACTCTATCTTTAGGGCAGCCTGCGAAGAGGTAGCAAACCTTAGGGCAAAGGGAGACAACCGGGCATCGTCGCACCCTGTTTATGGTGTAGCTTGTGAAAACCCTCCTTAATAAGGTTGTTGATAAGATAAAGTTAGTCACCTTTCTCATGAAGATAGGATATTTTGGGAACATGAACACATGTTTGTCAATGGATCATCAAGATGACCAAATAATGTGTAACATGATTGCCTGGAAATTTTCCTTGAGCTATGCTTCATGTTTCTGTGCCTATGCAGTCTTGTCCTTGAGTGTGTCCACTATCTGGACTGCAACTTCGTCACTGATCAATTTTGCGCATTCTGCCTGAGTCTGTGCTATATGTGCCTTGGCTTCCTCTGCCTCTGCCAAGACTTATGCTACCCATTCTTGCAATGGTTCCATTTGAACCTATTGCAATTGTTTCTCTGTTTGCGTAGTGGTGAGTTATGCCTGAAATTTCTTCATGTCTTGCGCCCCTTTGATTCTTTCTGTGATTGGCATTGTCTTTTTCCTCTGCTTGAGTTCTTGGATCGCTGCATTGATACGTTATTCTTCCTTTTCCTACCTTTGGACCTATTGATCCTCCTCTAACTTATTCCACAAATGTGTTTCATTATCGAACAAGTCAGTTGTTGTGCTGACCTATTTCTCTATCTCCTGTAGCTACATCGTTGCCTCTTGATTCCTTTGCTCCTTTACTGTTGGTGGTGTGCTTGGTGTGAGATGATCTCTAAGGCTCTCAATATCCTTCTGATATTATGTGATTTCCTGTGCAATCTGATCAATATTTTATATTGTTGTGATTTCATATCTCCACGCGGCCTATGGAATCTTCTCGTAAGTTCCTGCCACTTTCTGCTCCAATCCTCTCATGCGCTCCCTTTCCTCCTGGGTCTCTATCTTATCCTGCTCATAGACTATTTCCAATGTGTCCCATTTCCCTGTTACCTTCTTCAACTCGGCTAAGTCTTTGCATGCGTGAGACTGTACCTCATGGTTTACACTAACCTGCAACTTGTGTGGTGCCATGGATGGCATTCATGTCAACACCAGTTGGATTTGTCTTAAGTCTTTCAAGGGTGTCTTCCCCATGATCGCATCCATGTGCAACATACTGGGTGTGATGTGGAATGTTGCATTCGACTGCAGTATTTTATGGATTGGATCTCATCCTTATTCGTCCACCCTTTCCACTGCCTGTGGTGTTGATGGTTCTATTCCCCTACTACTACTTGTTGTTTGTACTTCTTCAATTCGTTTGAGGAACTTTCGCATGTCTGTTAGTTCCTCTTGAATCCTGTCCCTGTGGTGCGAGTCATGGTCAAATTCGTCGGCTAGAAAATCCTGGACCATTCAGGCTATCATTTCTCCATCATCATCTTTGAACGTATACTCCAGTGGTGTTCTTTGTGCCTTTGTTATCTTGTACGATCCTCCTATCTGCATGGCTTGCCTCTTATTCCCACCTGGTTCCTATGGGTTGGGACTTGGTGTAGTCCCGTGCATGGCCTCAGCCTATTACTGCTGCTCTTTGGCCAGTTGCGTCTAATCCTTCTTCCCATTCTGGGTCCCTATATTCATTGGCCCTTTGTTTGTCTGTGTTATTTTTCCCTGGCCTGTCCTTCATTTCTTGAGCACTTGGATTTCCTGAGGTTTTGTTTCTCCTTGCCCTGCCTCTTCTTATGTTGTTCTTTCCGGCAAGTCCTGGGTGAGGATTGGAATCCTTCATTCATCTTCCTAGTCTTTGATCACCATGTCGATGTTGCCCTATGTGATGAAATAGTTCATCTATAGCCATTGTTTATTAGGATCCTTTCACACTTGTATCCACATTGTATGTCATGTGGCCTTGAATTTGGCGATATCTCTATACCGTGCGACAACCTCCGGTGTTATCTTCCACATTTTTTTGATGGCTTCCTGCAGGTCGCATAGGTATCCCTAAAATATGGACTGGTTCATCCTTTTGTGCCTCGCATCCAACATGGATTTCAAAAATAAGTATCTTTCTCCCTGATTCATCTTGGGTTTGGTACAGAAAGTTACATACCTTGGTTCCTTCTAGCCCATAAAGGCTATTAATGTGATCAACCATGAATAGTGAAACTTTGTTCCTAGATCCTGCGCATCCTTGCAGTCATCTAGGAACAATTTCAAGAGGTACAGTACCTAGATCATTGAGGTGCCTTTGACGCATTGAGCTGCAACTATGACAACTCCAGCTAGAACTTCCTCCCCACAACATTTACGTAGAAATTTACAGGCTAATATTTCCGCACCCAATTGTGTTGCGACATCGTTGATTCTTTTGATAATGATCCCTCATGTCCCTCTGTCGGTACCATACTTATTATTCATCTCTTTTGCTAGTGATTTCTCCTTGGTTTTGTCATCCAGAAACTGTGTTGGATCCATGTCCGGGGATGGAAATCATGTTATTATTGCGATAAGCTCTACGTCTTTCGAGACAAACTTGTCTAAGTAAATGTCTCCACCATGTGTGACTGCTAATAACTATTTGACACAACTGCTTTCATACTTCCCATAGCCAAAATATGGTAGGTCCATTAGACCTAAAATTCTTGTCTTCTCCAACCCTATTGCCCATTAGAGTGGCTGATCAATTGGTTCCCCAACCCGATTTGTGCCCACCGTCTCCCTGTACACTCTCTTTGCAAGTTTCAAAAACTTGTCTGCATTTTCTACATCATGGTCTAAGTATTTGAGCTTCCCTATATGACCCAATAGGTCTTTTCCTACCTGTACCCCATCTAGTATATGCGGTAGAATGATTTTTGTGAAAGGTTTCTTGCGAGGTGACTTGGGTACCTACTGTTTGTATTTCTTTGGCGGTGGTGGTTGGATAGAAGTTCCAGCGACTTCCAGTTGTTCCTCAAAATACCATTTCGGACAAACTGTGACATCTTCGACCATTGCTTCTGGTGGGTGGTATGATATGGTCGTTTGAGACTCATGTAGCTCAACTTTTTCTTCCAGATTTGGCATCGTTCCATTGACTTTTGGAGCTTTTTCGGTTTTCTCTAGTTGCACCTCCTTCAGGGTTTTTGCGCCCTGGTTATGTGGCTCCTGTATATCTATATTTGTGCCCTCTAGTGATGGTTTTTAGGTTTCTTCCAGTATAGGTGTAGGGTTCATCAGTGTTGTGTCTGGAGATGGGATTTCATCGACATTGAATACTCTAGCGACTGTTGTCCACCTTCTTCCAAATGTACTTGTGACCTGGTCTGAACTCTGGTTTTTTTGGCGGTATGGTTCACTTATGCTTTCTTTGGTGGTGCCATGGTGGTGAATGTCAAATTTTTTTTGGGTTTAAATGGTCTCTATGACTTCCATGAACTCAGCTTTGTGCTCTTTAACCTCTATCACGCTCTGTCTGTTCTCTTTTCACAAATAGACTCTTTGTTCCCACGTCTGTGTGTTGTATGGGATTCGCATGGAAATTGTTGAGGAAGCTTCCTTAATTATGGGTTTAATGCACCTCTGGAAGTTTCATACTTTCCATTACTCTGCCTTTCCACCTCTAGTTGGAGAGATTAATGTGGCATCCCATCAATCCTTTCCATCCATTAATTCTGCTAACCCTGTCTTGTCGTACTACTTTTGTTGACTTTCCTTTTCCCAATTGTTTCTATTTGTACATGATTGTTGTCCTTTACCTCACTGAGTTTGTGTTCCTAAGTGTGTGTGCCCTTTATTCCTCCGGTGCATTGTTCCTTTGTTAGTCGTATTTAGATTTTTTTTTTACTGTGCGGTGAGTGGTCGAATGTCCTTGTAGAGATTCACTCGGCCCCCAATCTCTTAACTGTATAAATCCTCCATCTGTGACAGATTTTACCTCGTATGGTCCTAACCAATTCATTTTGATCTTTCCTGGGTGCTGAAATGATTTCTTTTCATACATCAATACTAGATCTCCTTCCTTGAAAGTTTTCTTCTTTATGTGTCTATCATGCCAAGCTTTATCCCTTGCCTTCTAAACTTGTTGGTGGAATCCTGGTAAGATTCGATCTTCTTCCATGGTCATTAGCTGGTTTATCATCTCCTGAACTACACCTCTTTAGGTCATGTGTGTGATTGCTACTACACACAAGCTTGGTACTAAAACTTCTAATGACACTATTGCTTCTTGGCCATAACCCAGTTTAAATGGCGTGTTCCCTGTCGACTTTTTTCACTTAGTCTTGTAGGCCCATAATACTGCTAGTACTTTCATGTCCCAGTCATCCCTATTGACATTACATATCTTTTTCAATGTGTTCTCTAGGATTTTGTTGAGTGCTTCCACTGTTCCATTTGCCTGTGGGTGATAAGGTGTGCTCTTCTGATGATGGACTTCAAACTCTTCAGTCATAGCGCTGATGGTGTTGTTTATGAAGTGCATGCCTTGGTCTCTTATCAAAACTCTTGGGAATCCAAATCGAGTTATTAATTTTTCAAATAAGAAGTGTGTTATTGTTTGTGCACTACAATCCTTCACTGGTGCGGCTTTCGCACATCTCATTAGGTACTCCGCCGTGGTGATAATGTACCTTGCTCCTGTTCTTTTTGCTGGTGGGTTGATTGGCCCCACAAATTCTATTTCCCACTTATCAAATTCCTAGAGTGTTACCTGTAGCCGTAATGGAATCTTGTCCCTTTTGTTAGGTTTTCCTACCCTTTGACAGACATCGCATGTTTGACAATACTCCTTCGATTCTCTATGAGTCATTGGCCACCATAATCCTGCGTGCAATACCTTCTGCGCTGTAGCTTTGCCTGCATAATTACCTCCTGCTATTCCCTCGTAGGATTATGTTAATACTCTTGGTCTTTTGGGCTCTAGCACATACCTTCGCAAGATGTTATCTGTGCCCATTTTGTATAAGTTTCCTTCAATCAGTTGATAGTCTGCAGCGCGGGATACCAAGTTTTTCTTCTGCATGGTGCTATATTCTTGCGGCGCAGTACCTGTGCTCAAGTATTGAATGATATCTGTGAAGTATTCATCGGTGATATGGACTGAGAATAATTGTGAATCTAGAAATTTGTCTTCTAAATTCGTAGGTTCTTCTCCATTTGTGACCCTTGATAGGTGGTCAGGTCATGCGTTCAATTTTCCTAGTTTGACGATTACTTCAAATTCAAATTCTTGGAATAGGAGTAACCAGGGACAGATTCTCCCCCCCAAACACTGGCTTGTTGACTAGGTATTTCAAGGTTGAGTGATATGTGAACATCTTAAAGTGTTTCCCCAATAAGTAATGTCTGAATTTTTGTAGTGCGTAGACCATAGCTAGGCCTTCTCGCTCTATAGTGTTGTAGTTTTGTTCTGACTCTGATAATTTTCTACTCGTGAATGCTATCGGGTGATCCAAGTGTCCTTCTCCTAGTTGCGCCAAGATAGCTCCAAGTGTTATGGCTGATGTGTCTACATGGACGTTGAATGTTTTCTCCTAGCCTAGAAAGACTAATATTGGTGCGGTGACCATCTTTTCCTTTAGGGTATCTAGACCATGTTGACACTCATCGTTCCACTGAAACTTTGTATCCTTTCTTAGTAGTTTTTCCATTAATGGTGTAGTAATCTGCACATACCCTTTGATAAAATTCCTATAGTATCCTATGTGTCCCAACGTCGCTCTTAGCTAACAGACTGTTTTTGGTGGTGGTAAGTTAACAATTACTGCAATATTTGCAGGATCTACGAGTAAACCTTGTTTTCATACTATATGGCCCAATAGTATCCCAAATGATGTTCCAAATATGCATTTATTTATGTTTAGAGATATCTGACACTATATACATCTTTCTAACAACAGGTGTAAGACTTCGACATGATCTTTCAAAAAACTATAGACTGTCCAATCATCCAAGTATACTTTGAGAAACTGGTGGATGAATTCCTTAAACGTCGCAATGACTACTCTAGAAAAGATTGATGGTGCATTCTTCACTACAAACATAATGATTTTGTACTGATAAGATCCCCATTCTGTCTCAAACATGGTCTTGTATCTATATTCTTGTGCTATCTTAATCTTATGGTATCCTGAGAATCCATCAGTGAATGAATAAGCGTCATGTCCTCCTACATTTTATAACACTTCATTCGTGAAAGGTGTAGGGAATGGGTCATGTAGGCATGCATCATTAAAATTTATCAAGTCGATGCATATCCTTATCTCTCCTTGTTTCTTGTCCTGTACTACCATCAGGCTTATCCATTTTGACTCTTCGACTGGTTCTATGATTTCATCTTCAAGCATCCTGGCAATCTCAACTTTGACTTTCTACTTATATACTGGGTTTAGTCTGTAAGGTCGTTGTCTGATAGATCTCACTTTAGGTTTGAGTGGTATCTTCATTTATCCTAGATCTCCAGTTATACCCTTCATCTATGTAAATGTTGTGGGAAAAAAGTCGGTGTGCTCGTGCAATAACTCTGTTATACTTTCCATTGTTTGTTCATCCTAGTAATATCCAATGTTGGCCATATTGGGATTCTCAGTTGTCCCAATGTTGATTTTATTTACCTTGATCAGAGCGGAAATGACTTTTTATTCGATAGGTGTTCCCTCCACTTCTCTTTCGCCTTCTACTTCTTCTATCTAAATATCATGTGGATCGTCTTCATCTGGTGCTTCCTCTTGTAGATGGTAACATGAAAACAATTCCTTAACTGTCTGTTTGTTCCGTTGTTGTTCTTTTGTGATGAGTTCTAGTTCTAGTTCCTTGATGAATATCACTCCTCTTATTTGTTCAAGAGTGGCATCTATGTTGGGGTTCTCAAGCTCGAATGAGAACGTGACCATAAATTTATGTTGCAATGTCGTCCAGGTCGTAGTGCCTTTACGCAATTCCTGGTCTATATACCAGTTCACTGGTATGCCCTCTAGGGTGTGTATAAAATGATGAGGCCATTCCTTTGGGGGTGTCATTTTCTACAGTGTTCTGCACTCCTCCAAGTGTTCTCCTGGTTCCCCTTGTCCATCATACTTTTTCTGCTTGTTGTTTTTGTGTTCTGCGCTGAACCTTATGCGCAATAACCACTTACATTGGTACCAATCTGTGATTATCTCCTTGTGTGCACCCCACAATCTTGTAGGTGTGGCCTTAAGTGCTAGATCAAGTCCTAACAACCTCTAGTTTTGTAATACTTCATCTTCATACTGTGTCAAGAATGTTTCCAAATCATTTACACTGTGGAAACTGGGTGGTTCCCTTATTTATGTGCCTACCCATATGACTATGCGGTCTAATCATGCACATCTTCTCGTGGATACTTCGTGTAGCCTTTGTTTCCAATTCTCTAAGAATGTATCTGAGTCTATTTCACATGAAGTAATTCTCCACCAACTGAGTATTACATCTGCAGTTGGGTTTATGTAATCCTCATCGTGCACAGTTGTTCTATACAATTGGTTGATTTCCTCTAAATCCAAACAAGTAGGTTCTACAAACCTCTCCCCCTCTGATGGGTCTAATGGTGTGATAACCCTGTATTCTTCTGAGAATGTCATATTTCTGGTCTTCATGTTGATTATGGCTTGGTTTTCAAATTCCCAATCCAAACCAATCAACGTTGGGTAAGTGTTATAACCCAAAAATGCACCACACAGGTTTAC
>SNQJ01S0004385.1:122326-146946 GCA_010110895.2 Picea sitchensis
CGCTTTGATTGCAGGAAGCTTTGTGGAAGGAGCAACAGCGAGGAAACAAAGGCTCAACGGAGGATCTACTTCAATCATCGGTAAAGAGGTGAGTCAATTCTTCCCATGTGTGCATGAGAAAAGGGGTTGAGATTTTGGGTAGAAGGTAAAAAGTTAAATCTTAAGGGTCATGATCTGCGTATAAGCTCAAAACCCTAGCTTGTTAGTCCGTAGGGTAGAATACCCCACAACAGTAAGGTGTTTTGTTTTCCACTATTTTAATGACTTCAAAATCTACTTTAGTGTGCACTCCATCTAGGTCTACTGTCACTCCTTTCAGTCTTCCAATTGGTAGGACTCTGTGTTGGTTTGCTAGTGTTAGTTGAACTGGTGAATATCCTAATGTGGGCTCTCCCATGCATTTCCATGTCTTATTTTGTAATACATTGACCTCGGATCCCAAATCAAGTATGATTGTCTCCCATGTTGAAGTCTCCAATGTTTTCATCCAGTCTAAATTCCCTACTTGGTCTTCTTCTTGTGTGTAGGTGATTGACTGTTTTTTGTTCTAGTTTTCCATATGTCTCCATACTACATTTTTCTAATATGTTTTTCAGTATTTTCACAGATGATGGATCATTTAATACTTTCACACATGATTGCAGAAATCCTTTAATTGTACTTACTTGTCTCATGGAATGTATCTCATTTGTATTATCCTATAAAAAAGGCATTGCCTACTCTGGTGCTTCCTTACTTTGTTGCGCAGTTGAAGTCGTCGCAATGTCCTCCTTCTAGAATTCTTTTCTGGATTCCTTAAATATCTCCTTTTCCTTTTGCGCATCGAACTGCTTCCTTGGTTCGATGTTCTTTTTCACCCCTTTCTTTTGAGTTGTCTCTTGTCGAAAAACATCGTCCCTTATTTTATCTCCTCCACGAGTAACTATGTTGATATTTCATTCTTCATCCCTTGCTTCGGCTGAGATCCACTAAACATTCTGGTTGTTTTGGTTTCTCTTTTCATGGATCTTTACTAGTAGCGTCGGACATTACTTTGTATCGTGGTCCGATGAGCGACAGTACATACAAGTTGTTGGTGGACGCAGACATTCTCTTGCATAATGTATTGGTTGTTGACAATTGTGACATACCATTGGTCCTCTACCTTGTCCAAAACCTCTTATGGCTCATCCTCCACCTTTGTAGCCTGCTCGATCTGCTCTTGGTGCATTATATTGAGTTGCATGATTATACTGCATGGTATTGTACTGAGGTTGTGTTGTGTTGTACTACGACTCTGCGTTATTATATGGTTGTTTCTCATTATTATACTGCTACTGCGCAGTGTTGTATGGAGATGGAACTTGATTAAACTATGGTGCGGCTTTCCTAGTCATCATTTCGGCCTGAACTCTATATGCATCTGATGTCCTTTCTTTCATTAACTCCATATTTCTACAATCTTTGTCATGATGGCCTATTGACTTGCAAAACATGCAATATGAACTCTTTGGGACTGTCTGGTATTTTTGCATCATAGGGCAGTGATATGGGTCATGACCTAGTTTCTTTCATACTTCACACCATGGTCCTCTTGTTGGTAATGGGTTTGTCATTCCTACTGCCATATACTACGTGAATGTTGGGAATTTGTTCTTGTGGTGTCCTTGCATCATGCATGTAGTGCACCAAATGACTTCCCGTTTATCCTTATTCTTGTTCTTGTTAAGCTAAAACATTAAGTTCTTCAGATCCTCCTTCAGTTCTTCGATAGCCGGATCTGTCTGCTGATACTGGATTTCTTCCAGTTGTAGGGATGCCTGCAAAGCCTCTGCATGTGTTTGAAACTTTTTTCTTTTCAATGGGTATTTTAAGTGTGGGAGCAATGAATTAACAAATAATTGTCGATGTTGCATATCGGGCATGAGGTATTTCAATTTCCCCTTCATGTTCTTGAATCTCTAGTCGATCTCCCATACAAATTCTCCTGGTTTTTGTCGGATTTCAATCATCTCATTCATGTATTGATCCTCTGAGCTTAGCTTCTGGAATTCATTTATCAGTAACTTCTTAATGTTTGTCAGTGTCCTTGTCGTCCCCAATGCACTATTTGCGTCAAGACTCATGTACTAGTCTATTATGTTGTCTCTTAGCGTAATATCTAACTGCGCAAGTTTGGTATCTTCATCAGTGATTTGTTTTGCTTCCCAGATCTTTTTTCAAATGACCAAGTGTTTCGCAGGGTCTTCTGCTACTTCTCCTCGAAATTATGGTAACTTGATGGTGGGATCGTGTCCTACCATTCTGAATGTCGAACTACTACCTCCGCGCAGTGTAGATACTTGAATAGTGTCACCTAAACTGGCTCCTCTAGTTGTTTCTTCTTGTGTAGATGTACTTCCTTCTGTCGGACTTCTTCCGAAGTTTGGTTGTCTAAATGGTGGTGTTCTCTTTGGTGTATTAGTCACACATGGGTTTATGGGTTCGACACTGACATTAGTATGGATAGGATTGTTGTTGTCTCTTCCCACTCTTGGACCTCTTGTCTTCCTCTCATATGTTGTGCATAGGATTTCCTCAATCTACTCCACATCCTGAAGATCCTTTACCTCTTCCTCATCACTCGCCAAGCCTTCCCTCGCGGATATGACTCTCTTCTTAGTATTTACTTTGTATTGGTAGGGTACTCTGCTACGTGTCTTCCAATTTGTATCCAAGATCCACTGCATTTGGTATTCATCCATCATGATCGGATCCAAGGGTTCCTCCTTCTTGCCCTTATCCTTTCCTCCTTCCATTCCTACTTCCCTTATGCACGCAGGGAAGTTTAGTTGTCTGACTCCATAGTCATTACACCTTTATTATATAGAAGTATCTTAATATACGTATACAATGATCTAATGTACTTTCCTCGGGGTCCTCATAGAAACTCTTGCTCCACTGCACTCTACGACTTTGTTGTGTTGACTGCAAATTGTGTTATGAAACCTGTCACAATATTGTCAAGCCAAAAATCTACTGTGTGGGTGAATTTTTTGTTCACCTGTTGTAACTGCTCGATCTGTACTGGGGTCCAATCTAACTATGGAATCCAATGCATTGCATGGTTATTCTTCAACCTTAGTATCCACTACTGCAACAACTGTGGAAAATCATAGAAAAATAATTCATTGAAATCAATAAACACATATTTCTCAATATGTTTCTGGGGTGTTATTCTAGGGTTTCTGTTATCTTTCTGTGAAAACTCTAGCTCTTTGTTTCTTAGCCAAGTTTTTATCTCTGCATCTGTGGGATTCCACGATATCAACATTCTCTTCTAATGGTTCATTTCTCTCTGCCCTAATATTTTCTTGATTTTCCTCTGGTAGGTCTTCAACTTATCTCATCTACTCAACTCTCTCTTGTTCCTACCAACGACAGCAAAATAATTTGTTGTCTTTAGTCTTCTATATTGTATGAGTTTATTGACCCAGGGTTCATGTATGTTTGGGTTTCCAATAAAGCCTCTAAATCTATCGCCCTCTTGGTAAACCAAAAGTCAACACAGAACACAGAATGCATTGTGCAGTCTCACCCAATATAGCTTTAATGGGTGGCTGTAAGACTCATGTGTTTACAACCTAGGATTGAGTGTGAGATATGAGAACTGAATATTGAACCATTTATTATAACTAGTAATTGTAATGTATTGTTATTAACGAATAAGCAGGAAATATAACAACTCATTCATTAAGCATAACGATAACTATTGAAGACAATAAATATATGCATGCATTCATCACATAACACAAATGTTACCGTAATTCACCCCCTCCTGGGATACGTCCACAAATATTTGTCTCTAAGCTCTTTTATTATAGTATTTTCGCATCTACAATGTCGTGTTCTTTACAATCGTTCACAGTTGGGTAATATCTATATGAGGAGGACTAGATYGCACTAGGATCCTCAGCCTACAATCTAATCCTCGAGATCTACCTGCCTTCGTCCTCTCCATCTCAACAACTTATAAAAAATAGATCATACTGCAAAACATCACATATCATCTCGCTACAATACTTCTCACTATAACAACCACTAGTCTTTTTGATAACCAAAAAACCCAATGATCCATAAGTATATATCCAAACCCCTTATGATACCTAAGTATCTATATTGATACAGTTTTTTCTCTTCAGCCATTTCCAATACCTTACCAAAAACCTAACCCTACCATCATTAGGTCTTCCCTTCATGCATCCGTGTTGTGCTTCCTTCTAGCTCTCGCTTCCTTGTGCATGCTTTCTTTCCCAAAAACGTCTTACTTTTCCACTTCAACCTTCATCCAACAAAGTGTCCTCTTTCAAAATAATTTTCAAAGAGCTCCTCAAGTTTGGGTTTCCACCCCCTTGGGATGGAAGTGGAGATATTATCCCAAAAAATAAGTATCAAGAGAATTTGAAGAAGAAAAGGAATGATAAGAGCAAGTTTGACAAGCTGCAGGGGTTTTTTCTAGGGAAAGATGTTCTATAAATGCTAGTAGGATATTTTGAGATTTTACAAAGATTGAAAATAATTTTTAAGAACCTGCCCCATCCATCCTATGAAATATATACCAATCTGGAGGATATGGTAAGAAACATGATAAATAATTATTACCCTATGAGAAAGGCTTGGAATAGCATGTGTCAATACACCAAGATACCTTTAGAAAGGTAAGGAGAGTCAAGTGGCACAAGGTGGGATGAGTAAGAAATGTAAATAAATTAAAAGACTAGGGAAAACACTTTTACCGTGGTGGGGCCCCTTTCAAAACAAGAGGCGGTTTTTGAAGAATAAAGAAGAGGAAAGAAATATCAAGATTATATTCAGAGAGAGAACAAGACTATAAACACTAAAACAAATCCCTATGATTTGCTCCCTTTTTTTCTTCCAAAGACTGTTTTAGTGTATTTTTCTCCAATATTTTCAAAAAATCGATGCTATTTTTTTTTTTTGTTTGTTAATTTGTCCGGACCTTCTTGGCAACGAGATTAACCTTTGTCTTGAGAAACCATGACTCAGGGGCATATAAGCTATAAAATTCACCCGGGGATTGCACCCAGCCTGAGCCACACCAATCGTTAACATGGTTGGATTTTTTGTCCCCGCAAGGTTCGAACTGATGACTTTTCATCATGGAGTGGCTTAACAACACACTCCGTCACCGAATGTCCTACACCTCGGGGAATTTCAAATTTGAAGGACATGGGGGTGGGCTTTGATCCACTTATGTGTGCATGGGTCACAATACCATTTAATATGGTATCTCTGGGTGCAACCACATGTTCGACCACTACCTCAAGGTGTTCCCATCACTCTAGGTAAATACTCACAAGAATTGAACTTTTCCCAATGGTGAAAAAATCCTCTCTTTCCACCATTGGATCCAACCCCTTTGGGCTATCGGTGTTATTTATTGTGATGGCGTTATTTCTGGCATTTTTTTCACTGACCATAACATGTAGGTGCTAAATTAGGCGTAAATAGCATCAGAAATAGCATTGGATTTAATGCTGAAATTAAAGTCGGATTTAGCACCGGATTTAGCGTATGATTTAGTACCGGATTCAGTGCTAGAAGTAGCGTCAAAATTAGCATCGAATGTTCATAAATAGTTAATTAGTTGAGGTGTTGGGGATTAAGTGGATAGTGGTTTTAAGGATTATGGGATTTAGGGATTTGGTGTATAGGGATTAAGGGTTAAGGGATTAGGGGTTAGGGTTTAAGGGATTAAGGGTCAAGAGATAAGGGATTTGGCACTTATAGGATATTTAGTTTAATGGTTAATGGATTAGGGATTATGGGCTAGGGGATTAATGTTTAAGTTTTTATGGAATAGGGGTATATGGATTAAGGGATTAGGGATTAGGTTTTAAGTGTTTAAGGGTCGATGGATTAGGGGTTAGGGGGTTTAGGGATTTTGTGTTAAGGGAATAATGATTAACTAAGGTTGAGGGCTTAAAGGTTTAGGGATTAGAGCTTAAGGATTTAAGGTTCAATGCAAGCTTAGGGGTTAGGAGATTTGGGGCTTTGTCGAAAATATATTGACATTTTGTGGAACGTCTTCCAACACACCAATCACAAATGTCATCCACCGATGTCTCACAGTGAGCAGTGAATGGGGCCAACATTGAAATTTCTTCAAATTGTTCCTGTATGTGTTGAAATTTGACATGATTAGACTAGAAACATGCCTTGACAGTATGTGAGGGTTTTAAGACTCAAAGATGTTTGATGTCCCCACATAATCATTGATATTTCCACATTTGCAGCAACGTTCATCATGTAGTCTCATTGTCATCATTCGTCATTCACATCTACAAAATGTTTGTCAAAACTCTCTTAAATTTCATGGTCTCCATTGCATTGGAAGTATACTTTTTTTTCCTATAGGCAATGGAGGTTAATGTTGATGCATACATTTTTAGTGTGTTATCCACAAAGAAATTTTGTTTCTCACTTGTTCAAATGTGAAATAATTGGACTATACAAGGGACTAACTTGATTTGCATACCTTGTATACCTTCTATTTTGTTTATAATGTTAAGACTAAAATCCAATACGAGGATTGGACCTTAGTTGTCCATCAATGATTAATTCTTTCTGGTTAGTGCTAGTTGACAAAATAGAAGGTATTTACATAAATATCATGGTTGTATGTTATCTTGGTTTAAAATAACCTTTATTTGAGGTTTTTCCTTGCAGGCAGAGTGTCCTATTTGGAGTGATGTCGTTGAGGGTTTGAGATTTAGGAAATGACGATGAGTGAGCGAAAGATTATAGAGCTAGAGACATGATGGGAATTTATGCAGAAGGGAATTACGTAGCTCAAGAACATTCTAGAAGGAATTCCTTAACATCAATTCAATTCTGAGCAGTACATAATTCTTTACACGTATCCTCTTTTTTTTCCCAATAAATCTCCTAGCTGGTTTTAGCTATGGGGCTCTTGGAAGTACGAATTCAATATTCTTATGTGTTCTATTTTAGTGTTTCTCCCATTTCTATTAAATTTAACTACACATGTCAAAGATGTATGTTATCCTTTAATTTATTCACAATACTATTTAAAACAAGTGCACGCAAAATCCAACTACATGATTATTCATAACAACTCTCTGACAGATACATGGAGTCTTTTGAAGAGTACATTACTTCAATGGTGAGTTATTTGGTGTTTTATTTCACGATTCTTTCATTTATTTTATGATTGCTTTAAACATGTTCTTTATGGATGATTTCATTTTTAATCCCTAGCGTTTCCATCTTTTTGGTTATTTTTTATTTATTTTTGCAATTCTACTTGGAATTTAGAATTCTTATTGAAATTTGACGACCTATCATTCTTTTCAAGAAACATTCAACATGAAAACTAAAAATATGTAATACAATCAATTTGACAATGAAAAGTAGTGTGGCGATAAATATGTGTACTATTAATTCCCACATTAAATTACCAAACAGGATCGTAAGCTTCAAGGTGTAGGTGCAGGAAATTAACACTAAGGATTCATCATTGGGACGTAGGAATAACTTAGTGATATAAAGGCTTAGATCATAGTATTTCATGCACTCAGGGTGATGTTCATGTGATTAATCATGAGTAGCTTACTTAATTTTTATGTCCTTCAATGATTATTTCCTATAGCGGGTCCACACTTAAATGCAATAAAATGAACAAGCAAATGGAAATGAAATTCATGATAGAAACTAACACCTTAAGATATGTGAAATTAAAGTGCAAGGAATACAAAGGTACAGGAAATAGAAGGAGATTTGAACTATGAAAGAATTAAGTCAAAGAAAAAGCAAAACAATTCAAAACCAAACTAGATTAAAAAGGCAATCAAGACAATAAATGAAATCAAGATTTAAATTCAGATATTGTTCCTCAATTGAGTACACCAAATGTAAAGAAACAAGGATTGGAAGAAAATAGAGAATAAAAAACAGTGAATATATACATTATGACAAACACTTAGTTAAGAACACAATGAATGAGGAAATTATGCTTATTTGTGTTTTTCTCTTAAAGGGAATGTGTAAATAATAGTATCCTTTAAAACCATCAACTCTTTTAAAAATAGAAAACCATGAGAAAGAGAGAAAATTGAAATGAAATGAAGAGTGGTTTATCCCCCATGTATTTAAATGATTATTTTAAGAACATAAATCTCCCTGGGAAATAATGAAGTACGATGAATTAACTCTGCAATCAATCTCATATGAATTCAAATTTGGTTGGACACAATGATTGCCAGAAGTTAAGTGTTTTATTAATGGGCGAGTGCATATGGAATGGAAGTGAAATATCTTTATAATCATTCAAGCATACAAATGGTTTCGATGAAGGAGCAATGATCTGATTTAATAGCCAAATGGGGAATGCAAGAGAAGAAATTTGTTTTAGATTTTTTTATGAATGAATAGAAGCAATACATAACACTTGACGCATATAAATGAATCATGTTCTCTTAACTATGTGTAATCTCTACTTAACAACGCTAGAAATGAGTTAATGAAGGCAACTTGTAGGCAACAATCCAACACATAATAAAATGTGAATACAATATCCTAGAACAGAGCTTTGAGACTGGAAATGGAAATAACCAAGCGATGCAAAGTATGGTCGAAGAAATATAAGAATTATGTGCACAATCAAAGGAACAATGAAATGTGAGTTTATTATCATCAATCTAATGCAAGAGAATATATTTAAATCATAAAATGGAAATAACAATTGAACTAAATATGAATTGCAAATGAAACACATGGATTGAAACAACACACTTAGAATTTAATCTATAAAAGAAAAATGAAAGAAGCAGGATGTTACAAGAATGAGGGGCCCTTCCAACACTGGTTAACCTTGATTGAAGAAAATCATATCAAGTTGTAATAATGCACAGTGAATCAACAACAATCAATTCTCCATTTTGATCAAAGACTATGTTTACAAAATCAACTCTCTCATGCTTGTTCTTCACAAATAGTCAATTACAAAGGATGATAATGATAATGATGGCTCCGTTCTCGGCCTCTTAGCACTCATATTTATACATTAAAATAATTGAAGAGAGTATGGGACCAAATATCAATGCTTAGACTTCAAATTCTACATTTTTGGAATGAAATCACAAAAATCTGGGTTTTAATGTAAATTGGGCAAATTTGAGTTAGCGATCCACCCATATCTTCCAAACCAATTTGAATTTTGAAAAACTAATTGTGTTTTACTCAATCTTCCATATTTTAGACAAAACCCATATCTTCGAATTTCTAGATATGCTACCATTTGCATGGAAATCGAGGCGCAAGTTGGAAGTTTCAGATTTTTACTAATTTTGGCATAATCATTCCCGCTGATCTGGAAGTCCACACGTGCAATCTAGGTGAATTATGACTTACATGTTCACATGTAGATGTCATTATGGAAAAAACCCATGTCCCCAATTTTCCTCTAGAAGCATGCCAAATTTTCTATTGCAATCCAGTACCGAACAATTATTGAGGCTAGTATCAGATGACCTAGAGAATTCTAGTACCGAATAGTTTTTGGAACATTCTAGTACCGAATGAGTTGAATTGCTAGTACTGGATTATATGGAGTGTGAGTATCAGATGACATGGAGTGTGGGTACCATATGACATGGAGTGTGAGTACCAAATGACTGTGCAGGTACTAGATGAATTCCAGTGCGAGAACATATTGTTTGGATAGAGAAACATAGGATTAAACCATCATCAACAAAGCTATTTTATAATCATCCTTTTAATCACTAAAAGTATGGAAAATTATGTATTAACTACATAGGATGAATAACATGAGATAATGGAGGTTTATGGTGTAATTAGGGATATATTATGGATGAAATGTGGGGAGAAGGTGTAATGATGAGTGTATTTATATGGTGAAAAATATGACAAAACTGGAGCCCAACAAGTAGTTGTGCATCATAATTTTTTTAAAGTTATTTTATATACAGTAAAAACCACCAAAAACCTACAAATGGCTATGAAATTTCAACTATAGTTAGAATATGCATCCACTTTGGTGAATAATAGTGATCAGGTTACATTTTTTTTATTTGGTTCACCTTGTGTGTCATATACATCCCAAGTACAAATTCTTACTTTAAACATATTATGACTTTATGTGATTTTATGGCACAAAATTCAAAAAACCTTTGCATGGATATGAAATCCTCAGTGGAGCAAAGAAAGATGATTTTCTTGAGCTCCAGAGTACAACCAATAGAAGTAGCAAAGTAAGGATTTCCTAGTCATCTTCTAAAATAGTAACAATTGTAGGCTGAAAAACAATACAAGAAGCTAATAAGGAGGGAAAATATAAATTATTCACCAATGAAGGGACACATTGAAGAAAGGGGACTAGTCTTAGTCCAAGCCACTAGAAGAGTTAGAAATGATTTCAACCACACTGAAGTTCCCGATGTCGAGCCTAATGATGTTGTCAGCAGAGTACCTTGTGCTAATAAATATCATTGTTATAATTTTTTATTTTTTGTTCAAGGTTTCTTAATGTTAATTTTGTTGCAACTCAACACCTAACATTCCCCTGGATGCAAGGGCATTGTGCACTATGAGCTTTGCATCTTGATAAGTCTTATCAATGTTTAGTTTGCATTGGAATTTATATTTAGATCCACGAGTAGGTCTATTTTTTTTTCATCAATTATTGTTGTTTAGTGAAGATACTGTGGAAATAAACCTCAAACACCACAACTGAGATTTTGTGACTGAGATTTTGTCAGTGTATTAGTTGCATTTAAATTTCATGTATTTTAGACAGTTTCCACAACACTGATATGCATTCCAAGTGTTGAACCTCATAATGCAACATACATGTCACCAAAACAAGCATACATTGATGTAACCATTAGTTTGAGAGTGTTTATGGATATCTCTTTCCTTGGGAGCTAATACAATGTGAAATGGTTTGGTACTTCAACACCCTAGGAAGGTAAATATGTGATTGAGACTTTGTCAGTGAAATTCAAATATATGCACATTTCTACATATCAAAATTAGATATTGAAAATAGCTTTATGCTTTTCTTTTAAATCTTTCTTCTCATACAAATTTTTCCTCAATGGATGAGATGCCCTTTTCTTATCTTTTCTTCTCCTCCAAGTTTTCCTTTTATGGGTAAACTTTATATAAGAATCATTGTATCATATTCTTTAAATGTAGAGTGTACACATTTTACGTGAGACAAGATTTGTCTCTCTTGTCCTTCTGTGATATTGTGTTCATTGCTTTCTCTACTTTCATTGGAACATTACAAAAGAGACTCTTGTAAAGGAGTTTAGTGAACTCTTTTAAGCAACAATTAAGAATTATTAAGTTATTCTAGGCTTTCCTTTCTTTAAAATTCTCAATGCAAGTATGATTATGCAAGTTTGTTTTAATACTTAATGAACTTGATTGGTGATAGATGTTTTAGAACACTACGAAAGGACCTCTTGTAAAATCCTTAGTGCTTGGTATTATAATAGTCCTAGGGATATTGCATAATGTTTGAGGATTCCCTTTAGAGTTGGGTTTTCATTAGTTTCCATGTGCGATTTTGTTTACAGAAGTTGCAAAGTAAGATTCATACAACTTTTCCCGCACCTTGATGTGATTTGTTGGTATTAGCCAAGAGTATCATACAACTTTTCCCTTGCCTTAAAGACAAGTAGAAATAAAATTCATATTACGTTTTCCTAGCCAAATCATCATCCACCTTCATCTATTCACTTTCCAAGTTAGAATCCAACCTAACACAACATGTAGGATATGTGAGAAACTCATGTCCAACATGATATAATTACCTCAACAAACCTCTCAACTTGAACAAACTCTAGAGTCATTCAATTCAAAATTTAGAGGTTGAACATAGGAGAATTAGAGACTTCCTAAGAAAATAAAACCTACCTCAATAGTATAACTCAAATTGAACTAATAGAAACCTCAACCAAGACTATTGAAGATGAACTTGTTATTTGATCTTATGTACCTCAATCATTGCATTGAATGTTTAATGGGTCTTCTTTTTCTCGTGTAACAATTTCACAATCACTTGATCATAGTAACACAAATTACCATCCTTACCCTAAATCAAACAAGTTGTGTAAGTACCATAAATGAAACATTCATGTAACTATCAAATGTCATTTTCTTGAAAGAAAGTATTCTAGGACTTCCCATGAGAGAATGAGACCTTCTACAACTATCCAAGTTTTTGTTTTCATTTATTCACCTTAATATGTATTTTGAGGGAATATGTATTATTGTTTGTTCATTTGAAAGTTCAATAACACCTTAAAAATGACAACTCTAAATGTAACAGTGTTTCCTCCTAACTTGGATAAGAATATAATTTTTAATAGGAATACTATTAATTCTAACTGGTTTTTATTTGCAGAACAAGGATCTTCTAGAAGATCTGGATCATCCTTATCAAATAGATCCAGAAGACGTTGGGCCTGATGCTTTGATGGAAGAGGATGCTCATGATGAAATAGATACAGATGATAGTGAGGCTAATGTCAATGCATATTATGATAATCATTATGATCATGATGACGAGGCAATTGTTGGTAGCAACCAATGACATTCATGATCATATAGACTTAATCATGGATCATTTTTTATATATTGTTATAATTCCTCTTTTCATGGTTACTATCATACATATCATTTTCACAGCCTCCAGTACCATATTATTGAGTTGTATCGATGTGACTTATATCATTTGGACATGACATATCATATTGACTTGTATCATTTTGTCTTACATGATTTATCATTTTAATTTATATCATTTATACATGATGTATCATTTTGACTTATGTAGATTGTTGGACATGTATCATTTTCGCATGTTATTGATCTACTGGCATATTTGACTTTCACTTGTTTTAGTTATATATGATTATGCTCTTAAGTACTTATCTTGTTATTTTATATATACTAGATGTTGTAGATTATATTTTGATGGAGATTTAATAAGTATAATGATGTTAATTTGTATATATGTTCGTTTCCTATAAAATTTTATGCTATAAAATATTTCAAATGTATTTATATGACTTACTATATAATCATATAAGTTATTTAAGATACATGATATATTTAACTAATTGAATTGAAATAAAACATATTAAATTAATAATTGTAATAAAACAAGAAGCATTTATGGAAGCAAAAAAGGAAGCGACAATGGAAGAAAAATTGGAAGCCATATCAGAAGCAAAAATGGACGTAAAACTGGAAGCCAAACCAAAATCCAACCTAGAAGAAAAACTGGAAGGCATATCATAAGAAAAACTGGAAGCAACATCTGGCGCTACTCCTAACGTGATGCAGGAGCATCTTTCCATGCCAGCCAGTCAGCCACGTCAGCGCGCACCCATTCAGGGATGAAAGGGAGGCGCAACCTCATTTTGAATTTGAATTCAATGTAAATTAATGTCTTAGGCTGGTGAGCCATGAATGCCATGCCTTTGCGCAGGCTGTAGATAAGATAGGCATTTATTGAGATCTAGTTCTGGATAGCAGACTAGACAGCCATTGATTGTAAATCAATAGGGTAGGTAAATCCTGGAGGGCAGCGTTCGATGAGCACCTCAGGTAAAAGAGATTTCGGATCTCATTTTGTAAAGGGGGGTCTGGTAGAGTAGAAGAGAAGAGCCGAGAGAGAGCTTGAGGGACACCATTGTAAATTATTCAGGCATTTTCCATTATTTAATACAACACCATTGTAAATTATTCAGGCATTTTCCATTATTAATACAAACAAATGCTTTTCCTGCACTTGTTCTGTGTTGAATGGATGTCCGTGTGTGTTCATTTTATGCTGCAATTGTATGTTGTGAGTATGCCATTGCAGGAAGTGTGTTTGATTTCAAGTTGAAGGCCTTTGAGGCTTCAGTCGGAGGGCTTAATGTGAGTGTTGAGATCCTCGAATACCAAGCAGGGAGGATGCACCTCTAACCTCGCAGGAGTCGCATCAAGACGCGTCGGCATGGACCGGAATTACCAACCGTGAGAAGGAACTGGAGGTTGCCGGTCACCTCAGAGGCCGGCCGTAGTTGAGACACGCTTGAGAAGCACTGCATTCTACTATGGATTCTCGAGAAGTCACTGAGGGCATCGAGCTGGCATGAGTGCATAGGGAAGAAGAACTATTGCATGTTCTGTGGAAGGGATACTCCGCCAGAAGGCATGCTGAGGAACTATGGCGATAGGCAGAGAAGTGAAGAGAACTCTTGAGTTCTGGGCTCAAGAGGAGAGAACTCAACAAGGAATTCCACTGGTCACCAATACCCAAAAATTCACAGGAGGTTGTTTGATAACAAAGAGTCGGGGAAGCCTTTTATTCTCCATCCGTGGGAGAAAGAAGAGAAAATCCCCTTAGGGGCCCGAGTGATTATATAATCTCAGGAGGGACAACGCCTAATATTCCATTAGTGGAACTCAAGGTTGAGGAGTTCACAGAGGAAAGCGGTGCCAAGGGCTGAGGCCTTTGAGAATTTTAAATTCTTCCAAGTCCGGAAGAATATACAGGAAAGCTCTTTCGTGATAGCTTAGGAGTCACGATCGATAGAGAAGGAAGATCTCTGACCGTTGGTTTTGCACGTCTGTGAGGGTCGGGTGATATGGAGGATAATGACACCGCCGGATCTTACACGAACTCCGTAGTTTGATCGAGGAGAGCTCAGAGACTAGCCTCAAGCAAGAGCTCATGAGGATAGATCCGAACCGCCTTTTTTTTGATCTATACCGAGGTCGCCGACAGCCATTGGATCGACGGAAGTTGCACAGGTTTTAAGACCCATTTGAGCCATCGGGATTTTGGCATTCTGGATTGATAGGGACGAGTTTCACACCTCGCCAAATCCTCGGAAGTCACATTCACCCACTCGGACGGAAATGCTGATTGGAGAAGGGACACGCGGGTGAGATCCCAGGACGGATTCGCATCATCGCCTGCAGGGCAGAGCCACATACTCTGGAACACAACAGCCGATTCAATCAACGGAGCCGCATCAACGGAGGACAGTGGTAACGAACCGAGAGACCTGCTTCGCCTCGGGGAACGACGCAGGTAAGAGGTTTATGTCCCGCGGAAATCAATGAAGCCAGGATTTCCGACTAACGGAGCCACCGGATCACCCAGGGACAAAGGGCATCAGATCCCGGATATCGGGGTTCGACATTCGCCCCCACCAAAAGAAACTTTGTACCGACGGACTACGAACCGCGAAACTCTAAGAGGACGGCGGTGGGACCCCAAGACAGTGGGGGACAAAGTCAACGGCGCTTGGACGCGATCGGGACATCGGAGATCGGGAGCGAGTTTTCAGATTAAGGAATCGCTGGAACGCTGAGCCTCGAGCAGGTTCGCGGGCCACAGCAGGGGTTATGGAGACCACCGTTAATGATCGGAGGCATACTCCGGGACGCAAGATATCGTGAAACTGCATCGCAACCGCATTTGAATTGGGCTAACGCCCAAACCCCGATGGAGGTTTGAATATGGTCACGGGCAGAGGCCACATGGACCGTCAGAGACTGGAGGGTTGAAGCTCTGCTTTGATGCTTGAAATTAAATCAGAAGGCGAGGCCTGGTTCCGCATGGAGAATGGTCGAGTGGACCCACTCTGGCATAGCTGTGAGGGGCTGGTACAAAGAAAGAGTCGGCCTGAGACGGAGTTGGAGAGTACACAAAGGATTCCTCGACAACAAGAAGGAAAACCTGAACCCCGATAGTGACTCGGTGGTAACCACGGTTAGTTGCAGAGGTTGTGCGGGTGAATGAGAAGGACCCGTGGACTGGGATTTTCACAACAACGATTCTAGCAGGGAACTTAAGGAGCCATCTTCGGCTCGAAGGGAGAGGAACAGAGCGATCCTGTGAGCAGGGTGTGCATGGAGGGACCCTGCGGGGTGCATGTGGAACTCGTTTGCATTATAACGCTAAAGAAGAAAAACTGGAAGCAAAACGAGAATCACAACGGGAAGAAAAGCTGGAAGAAAAAAGGGAAGAAAAACTAGATGTAAAACTAGATGTAAAACTGGAAGCCAGACTAGAAGCAAAATTGGAAGTCATATCAGAAGTAAAACTGGACGTAAAACTAGAAGCCAAATCAGAAACCAAACTGGAAGCAAAATTGGAAGCCATATCAGAAGAAAAACTGGAAGCAACATTTGGCGCTACTCCTGGCACAATTCGTGGTGTTATTTTCCCAACGCTAATTCCAGTGCTAAATCTAGCGCAATTGTAAATAGTCCAGATTGTGTCAAGTTTTAAGTCAGAAAATGTGTCCAGTTCGTGAACTAAAATACACTAAATGTTGACATTATTTTAGGCGCTAATTTCATATTCTGTTGTAGTGAAAAGATGAATAAGGTTCTCTTTTCAAGGGTTGACACTTTGGGGAATTAAAGAATTTCTTATAATAAAAGCTGCAAGATAAAAAAATCTCAACCAAAGACAGATGATGAAGGTCATAAGCCTCAAGAGATTCATACACCATTATGTTTTCGGCCTCTAAAATCCATCTTATTATTCATCCACTGTACTTTTCTTATAGCAAATCTATTTCTCCCATTTTTGGCTAATTGTTGTAAAATTTTCAGACCCCGCCGAGTTTCAAGTCTCATTGAGACTAATCATTGTTTAATGCCCAAAAACCCAGTTTTATAACAACAACAATTTCTAAGCATATAAACAATTCTTAGAAATGAAACATGAGGATTCTCAACAATAGTAAATGAAGAAATAAATAATTATATCAGCAGCACACTAACTCAGAAATTATAGACACGTAGATTTTTGGTCTAACATTGACCCTAGAAAAACCCAAAAGGGGAAAACCAGTGAGAGAGGGGATTTTTATTTTTTCTGAGCTCAGAGAAATTATTATGTTACAAAAGAAATATTCACAGCAAACATTTAAACAAAATATCCTAGAAGATGAGCCAAATCTCCTCCTGAACAGTCTCAAATTATTCTCCTCGATTTATGTGCAAGAAATTCATGCCACTGTACGATTGTCACAACATTTAATGATGTATGGACTGTCTAAAAACTCGTGCCACAAATTTTGGATTTGCTGTACAAAATTTCCAGCATTAAATGTGCCTCTATTTATGTGCCAACTTGCCTCAAAATGCATGCACCTCATATGTTGTATGGACTGTACTTTTCTCTTTTGTACAACCTCTCCAAAATCTGTATTGTATGTCCCTTTTCTATTTGTACCCTCTTCCTTGATTTTCATGTTGTACCTTTTCCTTGGAATGTGTGCCAATGCTCAACAAACTTCCTCTCTTCTCCTGCTCGACTTCTCTCTCTCTCTTTCTCTCCAAAACTCATAAAGAAATGAAATGGGGGGCACCTACTTACCCTAACCGACTCAATGAGGGAAATTAAAGGGTCATCTGATCTAAGGGTTTAGATTCGACAAGATGAATGGTGGATATTAACGCACTTCACTCACCCACTTTCCCTAAGTCATAAAATCACTTTTAATTCATATCACATGAATTAAATGACTAGGGTCCACATTAGACATTCTCCCACCCCTAGGTGCCTAGGTGTGTAGAAACACTTGCCTTATAGGTACTTTTTAATTATTTTTAACACTCCCTCTTACCGAGGAAGGTTTTACTCACCACCCCAAGATTATCTCTGAAAGGTGAAAACTTCCCTTTTCCCAAAGATTTTGTGAGTATGTTTGCAATCTACTCATCTGTGGATATATATTGTAGCTCAACTGCTCCTCTCTTAACATAATCTTGGATGAATTGATATTGAATCTCAATGTGCTTATACATGTCATGAAAAAATGGATTCTCAGAGAGTTTGATACAAATTTGTTTCACAGTAAATCACAGTCGGTCTCAACTGCACACCAAATAATCCCACCAACAACTTGCGAAGTCAAATGGCCTCACAACTAGACTGACTGGTAGCCATATACTCAGCCTCTGCAAAACTTAAAGCCACTGAATTTTTCTTTCGACTGAACCAAGACACCACTGTTGAGCCCAATCCAAAACAACAACCTGAACTACCTTTTATGTCACCGACACATCCTGCCCAATCTAAATCAGTATAGCCCACCAATCGAAATGCATCCCCTCTCAGATAGTCCAGTCCATAATCCAAAATACCACAAAGATACATGAGCACATGTTTTGATGCCACCCAATGCAATCTCCTAGGCTCCACCATAAACTGACTAAGAGTGTTGACAACAAAACAAATATCTAGTCTGGTGTTAACCAAATACATCAACGAACTGATCAACTAGTGATATAATGTGGGATGAACCAACTATAACTCAGAAACATTGAGCTTCTTGTTGTGGGTGGGAAATCCCTGCTACGGACTAGCACTAAGGGTTTTATCATGCATGTAGAAATGACCTAAAGATTCTTACTTTTTACCATCATCCCATGCCTAAACCCCCATTACTCATATGTAAATACAAGGCTCGAGAGATTAAGTTGACGTACCTTATTTTTTGTGTTTGATGTCGATCCCTTTTCGCGCTTGGTTGTTCTTTGAATGCAACTCTCCTCCCAATGCTAACCTGCATTCACTAAAGACAAACAAATAACTCCACATGCATTTGATCTATGAACTAACCGGTTAGATATTTAATCAATCATACAATCAATATTCCAATAATGATAATATCATATGGTGGGACGGGAAAATAAATTCTTTTATTAACTTCACAATGATACCTTACAATGATAAAGTCATCTACGGCTCCTCAATCCTGGTCCTGGGCTCTTCTTCCACTGTCTTCCAACTGCTTTTCTCTATGCTTCTCTTTGCACAAGGATAGTTAAAGGTTGTGACAAAGGGAATTCTTAATCGAGTATAGTTTCTTTACTATGATTCTCCCCCTTTCAAATGGGACCGCTAACCCTTATTTTATAGGCTAGAAGAAGATAGGTATTTGGTCGAGTGACCGGCCATGCATGGCCGAAAGGTTTAGTTAACTTACCCAAAGTTGTGTGTTTCGTCAGCAACTTTCCTTTTTCCATGCTTTTGTAGGTACACGTGGGTTGTCTTGGGTCACCTAGTGTGTACACGTGTGCAGTAATGGAGCAGGGCATGTGGGCCTTTATAAAAGGGGTTTTTAGAAGAGTTGTTCAGTAGTGTTTTGGCAAAGAAGGAATCTGAGATGGCCTAATGCCAGGTAAGCATGTCTGGTGCAAATTAGGGTTATAACAGATGCCCCCTAATGTGTGAGGTCAGAAGAGCATCTCATGGCTGAAATACATTAACAATCTTCACCGATGTTCCGAACAAGTGAGCCCAGGGACCAGAAATCGAGAGGTGTCGTCTGCAAAATAATAATTGTCTCACCGAGGCAGGCATACCCATGCTCGGGATAAAATAAAATCATGTCTACCAATAAAATACACTATAGATCCATGTCATATAACTATATAAAGTGTATCCGTGAGAAATACACTGCGGAGCTACATCTTGAAATCAAAAAGATATGCATGTAGAGTATCCATCTTCTAGAAGCTGATAAGGCCTGATGGCTGGAAATGAGGTCTTCAGAGCTCGAGCAACAACTTAAAAATATTCAAAACTTGGGTAGGATTGTAATATGAGTGTACGACTTCACTACCCAGAGGTCTTCGATGGCTCGCCGATCATGGAATAGAGAATCTTGATTATTAGACTGAAGGCTTCCTTGATTTTGAGCAAAGACTTGATTGGAATTTCGGGATGGCCAGGCATGAGGGAAAGAGACAAACTTCAGAGGGGCTGACTCAGGCTTGGTAAAAAATTCCCTTGGACAATAGCATGACAAATGATGAGACTCAGGCAGCATGACGTTAACATAATTTTGCGAGGCAGGAGGCAATGCAAACTCTCCGTATGTTTGGAAGAATAACCAAACGGAGGAGGACACAGCTCAATGTAGTGGGAACAACTTCCTAAGGTCATATGAAATCCCAAGGTTTGACGAACAAACGAACAGATGTGATTTATCCAAGGGTGACGCATTGTGCTGCGAATAAAAGAAAATAGTTTTCCCTTCCTCTTTTTGGGGTATATTTGATTTTTTTTTGTCTTTTTAAATAATTTTGGAAAAAGAATAGAAGAATGTTACATTACAAATGAGGAATGAGTGTCACAAACATACAAGTTCCAGTCGCAAGGACAAGACTATTGTTCAAAGTAAGGACACTCAAGAAAAATCCCTCATGGGGCCAAAGGTGTCAAGACACAGAGGCAAAGTGCTACAGGTCTTGCGTATAAGGCATGCTTCAGATGGTTTAGTTGAGAGTAACATGGAGCCAGCATTAGACCATAGATGCAGGTATGCAAATGTGATTAATAAGACACACAATGGTAATGTCCTTCGATGTAAGTTTAACGAGCCCAAAGAAGGTATGCTCGGTGGTTTTTCATATTTAGAGAGTCTGAAAAATGTAAAAGGAGACTCCAATGGGGTACCTTTTTCGAAGGTAGTCTAATCAGTTCAAAAAAGGGGTAAACTAGCACCAACAAGACGTCTATTCAAAACCATTTTAACGAGTGTGATAAAGAGAAGATCACTCGGCCATTTTTTCATTTTTAAGGAGTCTGAAAAAAGCTTAACTATGGACTCTATTAGGAATGTTCTTCTGGACCATTTTAACAAGTGTGAAAGAATAAGGTCACTCGACGATCTTTTCAATTTTAGAAAGTCTGAAAAGAGCTTAACTATGGACTCCATGGGGGTTCCTTTTTCATAAATTTAGTCCCTCAGTCCCGAAAAATGGGGTAAAATTATACTTGAGGGTACTCTTCTAGGGATCTGAGGCCTCTAGAGTGTACCTTTATTCGTATAGTTGACTGTCCGGATTGAAAAAGGGGTAAACTACCACCGGATAGACGTGACTTCAAATTTCAGTTTAACGAGCATGGAAGGCCACAAGATTGCTTGACAATCTTTTCATGTTTAGAGGGTCTGAAAAGGGCTTAAAAGAAGACCCATTATTTTTTGGGAGTCCCGTGGGTGAGGTCAAGAGTCATGCAAATGAGGCTCAAACTTGTAATAAGGAAAAACAAAGAGGACTCCCGAGCCTACTGTCATTAGTGACAGCATGGACACCATAATGCAACCAGGATCTACCTAGGGCATCCATGTTCCTGGTAAGCTCTACCACCAAATCGCGACACTTCTAAAGCAACATGATGGTTTCGTGTTGCAACCTGATGGGATCAATCCTATCACAAATGGATAAAGACAACGAGATACAAAAGTAGGGGTGGAAACCTAACCTATATTCTCAAGTTGACCATCTGAGGTTTTTCCCATGGACCGTCAAAAGTGACCCAAAACTCCAAAAAAACAATGTCCTGATACCCGATCGTAACCTTCCAAAGCAACTCCTGAATCACTCTAAATGGTTTTCAATTCACAGAAAATGATAAGGGGGGACAAAAAAGTGACAAAAAGGGGCCAAAAATTCTATAAATAGAAGCTGACAACTCATTATCACCATTGTTGATTTGGAAATTGACTCTAGAACAAAAAAAACCCTTTGATAAAAGTGGTGATTTCGGGAGCTACAGTGGACAAAACGACCATCCATCTGGACCAAGTAAGTATAAAATACCTCCCTTTTCTTTTTAATTCTTTATTTATGCATTTAATGTGGTTTCTTGGGGGGCCGTCGATCTTTAAAAGGTCGACCCTAGGTCCACGTGGTCTGTCCTATGACAACCTGCTTGTACACTTGCTCTGTCTAATGTCAGAGCGCGTGTACATGCGAATGTCATCACAACAACCTGCATGGACCCTCCCATGAGTGCAAAAAGGTTTTAAAATCAAGGCCTAACCCTCTGAAAATTTGCCCATGTGCAGGATGTATGTGAAATGGAGAGAACAAGAGCATGAAGATATCAACACACTAGTTGGGGAAGACCCTAACACTGTGGAAGTGTTAATGCAATATGATTTGCTCAATTTTTTCCTGTGTCCTTTCATGAGAGCACAACCTAGGCTATTGAATGTCTTGGTTGAATACTGGCACCCTGACGCAGAATATTTTATGTTAGAGGGGCAGTCACTGGTGCCCACTACAGAGGACATGTACTTTTTGACTAACCTCTCTAGGAGAGGGGAACCAGTCAATTTCTTGACATTTCCTTCGGGGCCTCATAACATATCGAAATTGATAGGACTTTATTGTGAGGCTGGTACAAACCGATCGAGCTTGCAAGTGCCAATAAGCAGGATCACCAATTTATCACTGTAGGCGATTATGTTTCTTATTGGGAGGATGATTGGTTCTGCGGCTCTACATCAGGCGTCCCATGCATAGATGAACTATGCAGTCCAATGCTTGAATGCACAGATATTTGACTGGAGCACTACACTGCTGGATTGTATGAAGAGGTAGCTGACAGATTGTCGGTTGCGGACGCAGAGGAACTTCAGGTTCAGGACGATTCTATGCTCTTTCTTCTTTGAAAGAGTTCCTAGTTTCAGTCCTCGAGTGGTGGTATGAGGACATCAGGCCTCTCTTCCTGCGGTTTGTAGATAGGCAGTGCTGCTGCCACGACAGGGTGGTGGAAGGACCAATGAGTCCTTTGATGATGACTTATTTGCTTGGTTGTCACGGAAAATCCCAGCCATAGAGGATTATCCTTATGTTGGGATTGATTTCTCGAGAGATCTTGAGATCCCTGTACCTCCAGACGAGGAGCGAGGCGAGATGGGTAAGTTTGCATCATTTTTTTTTGAAACATATATAATTTTTATGTTGTTTTTTGTATATATCATTTTTTTATACGAGAGTATTTCACAGATACATGTCTATTGTGTGCAGATCTAGGACCCTCACGACCTGCAGATTATGCGAGGAACAAGCATCATCCTCGGCCAGGGGTCATACCTACCGCTGCAGGGGGACCAGCAGTAGCAGGAGAGCTTCCAACCAATGAGGCTGAGAGGGTTTTGAGACGAGTTGAGCGAAATTTTACCTCGCTCACTCGCACCATCCCTATGGAAGAGATTGAGGATGTGCCACCATCCATGCAACCTCATGTAGTGGGGGCACCACGAACGACTATTTCAATGTTTGGAAAACATTTTTGATTATTACAACAGGGCCCACATGCCCTAGCTTTAGTTATTCTAGACTTTGATAGCTCCACCTGTATATATTTTTTGAGGGCATAAGCCCCATGACTTGCTACTGGTCATATTTTTTGAGGCGCTTGCATCCACCTTTGTACTCTAGTGCTTATGATATTATATATGAATTTTTATGTTTTTCCGCGTCTTATGGATCATATTTTCCTTTAAAAATGTATTTACATGTTTATGTGTATGTATTTTTATATGTGTGTGAGATGCCAGTCTAAAATTTGATTAGCTGGAGTATTTGTAACTTGGTTTAAACTCCTAGGAACATGAAAATATGTAATATAATCAAAGCTTCATTCTAAGAGACGTACCCTAAGGAATCGTCAGTGTAAAGTCAGATCATGAACATGGTAGACTCTATTTAACTGAGACACAACCAGTTGAGCATCTAAATAGACCCGAAGATGAGAGATACCAAATGACAGGGCGTCATGAAGAAAACTCAATAACTACACTGTACTCGACGACATTTTTTGTGGTGTCAGCTAAGCATATACCTCTGAAAGATAATAAATGGCCTCGAGGTGTAAAAATTACCCAAACTGTGGAGGACAGCCTCTGAGTGTGCCATCTAGCACCATCTACGTACCCAATGAACACCTCTGATTCACTTGAGATCTGCCACAGTGAAAAAATATAACATCAAAAATGACACGTCCATAATACTAAAAGAAACTAGAAAGTAATAGTACAAACACTATACATATGTTACAAAAAGTTACCCAAGGTCACCTATCTATGAGTAATACTTCTTGAGGTAGAGCTCATTTCTAGGCTCCGCCAAAGAATTTCCCTCAAAGTCAACCATACGATAAGCACCCTTTTTTAGAACCTCTTTTATGATGAAAGGTCCAAACCACATGGGTTTGAATTTTCCTGCCCCCAGGTGGTCCTTATCTTGGTCATAGACCACGACAAGGTCACCTTCAAAGAAAACCTGAGGATGAATGGACCAATCCTACTGACACTTGACTTTATGTTTGTGAGCCTCATTGGCCAGGGCCGCATCACGATGTTGCTCATTGAGCCTCTCAAGGTATAATAACCATTATTCAACTGGAGAAGTGTCTGGCAATAACTGTTGGTTGTGGAGCCTGATTATCTTCCTAATTCAGAGGTCCTTTCTTTCAGTCGTGTTTATACCCCATGAAGTATTTACACCCCATAAGTATGTACACTCTTCCACACGGGGGAGTGCAGAGGGAGGGTACCCCATTTGCAGGGTCCAGGGATCCTATCCCCCCNCCCTTTTTTAGAACCTCTTTTATGATGAAAGGTCCAAACCACATGGGTTTGAATTTTCCTGCCCCCAGGTGGTCCTTATCTTGGTCATAGACCACGACAAGGTCACCTTCAAAGAAAACCTGAGGATGAATGGACCAATCCTAATGACACTTGACTTTATGTTTGTGAGCCTCATTGGCC
>SNQJ01S0004385.1:151256-172080 GCA_010110895.2 Picea sitchensis
TTGTTTCTGCATTTGTTTTATTTTATTGCTCCGCGGTCCTGTTTTTTCTAACAATAATTGTACTGCAAATTTTAGGGATAGGATATGAGATTCGATAGGCAAGACTACTTCCAGCCCATAAACAAGTTGAAAAGGTAAGAAACCAGTTGTAGTCTTAAGAGACGTTTGGTAAGCCCATAATGTTGAGTATAACATCAAATTACAATTTGACTTGGCTGAGTTGATCGTTCGTTGTAGGATGGTCTTAAGAGATTTATTTACAGCTTCCACCTAACCATTTTCCCGGGGATAGTAGCGTGACGAATGTTCTTGCCGCAATCCAAGATTTGATGTTAATTCATTCATCATCTGGTTCTGAAAGTGACTTCCATGGTCAGTGACAATCTCTCTTGGGACGTCGAACCTTGCTATTATATGATTGAATAAAAAGAGAGTTTCTACAATGATATAATGGTGCCCCCTTGCTGAAGGAGGGTTGCATGTAATAAAATCAATCCCCCACTTGGTGAAGGGACCAAATGTGATGACAGGAAACATGGGAGTGGGATGTGCCCTCATATTCTGAGAAAATATCTGACACGAGTGGCACTTCTTTACCAATTCGATACAATCTTTGATTAGTGTCAGCCAAAAGTAACCTGCTCGTAACATCTTTTGGGTTGTTTCCAACCCATACAAATGACCACCACATGCTCTAGTATGGCAATCATTAAGAACGATAACTGCTTCTTTGTGAGTGAGGCATCGACGCAGGATGCAGTCTACACCTCTCTGATACAACGTATCATCGAGTATAAGATAATTCTTAGCCTGATGGCGTATACGGTGACGCTCATCACAAGAAGAAGAGGTGGGGCACTTCAAAGTCTGGAGATAGACAAGTATATCTCCATACCAGGGATCGTAAGAGGTGATAAAAAACATATCTCCTCTGATAGGCGACTCTTTGGGAATAACTTCACCTGACTCAACCAAAAGTTCCAAAATAAGTTCTGCAAAGACCAGTGACTTTTTGGATTTTGTTGAAATGAAATCTAAGTCGAATTCGAGGATGAGTATCCATCTACTAATCTTTCCGCCTATTACCCATCATGTCAAAACGTATTGAAACAGATTCACAATGGCAATGACGGTGGTCTTGCGAAACAGAACATAATAATAGAACCGTTGAACATCATGGACTGCTACCAACGCAAGTTTTTCGATATGAGAATAATTGAGTTCCGATCTGACTAGGCCTCAGCTCAGGTAATAGATCACATATTCTGAGAGAAAATCATCCTCCTGAACTAATACCATGCCAATGGTTGACTCTGCTACAGCAAGGTATAATAATAAATATTTGTTATAGTTGGGTGGTTGAAGCAGAGGGCCAGTTGTGAGGGCATGTTTCAACACTTCGAAGGAGCGTTGAGCGGCATCGTCCCAATAAAAAGGAACGTTTTTCTTTAGTAAGTGCATAAATCCCTTTTTTATCTCGCCATAGTTGGCGATGAAACGCCTTAAAAAAATTGCCTTTCCCTGTAGACTCTAAAGTTGAAGGATTGTGCGTGGGGGAGGCAACTGAATTATTTCCTTAACCTTGAGAGGATCGACCATGATCCCTATCGTTGACACTATGAAACCTAACAAATGTCCTGACGTTACGTAAAAGATGCACTTGCTTGGATTCAAGAAAATTCGAAGAGAGTGACATCGCTCAAAGATAAGTCAGAGGTGTGTGGGATGATCCGTTCTCTTGCGATATCGAGATGCTAAGTCATCTAAATAGGCCTCGACTATATGCTTGAGATCATTGAAATAAAAAGACATGGCCCGCTGAAAGGTCACTCCATCATTTTTTAGACCAAAGGGCATCTTACGATACGTGAATGTACCCCACGAACAAATGAATGTCGTTTTGTGCTAGTATTCGGGCTTGATTTGTATTTGATTATATCCCGAAAAACCGTCCATGAAAGAAAAGGCCTCGCAACCTGCACATTCATCAATTATCTAGTCTATGAATGGTGTGGGAAAATTATCTTTTGGACAGGCCTTGTTCAAATCACAGAAGTTCGTACATACACGAATTGTGCCCTATTTCTTATCGATTGACACAGGATTTGACATCCATTGGGTCAAATGGATAGGATATATAAAACCATGTTTTAACAGTTTCTCAACTTCAACCTTAATGGCTGCTGCTTTCCTAGGATTAACTCGATGAAGCTTCTGTCGAACAATCTTGGCATCCATATAAGTTGTGATTTCATGTTCGACTATTTTTGGATTGATGCCTGGAATTTTCTCATAAGACCAAGCAAAAATGTTGCAAAATTATTTAAATAGAGCTTTGTAGATTTGAATCTCTTCAGGGGAATAGTCAGCTTCGACGAAAACATTCTAAACGACACCAGGGGTTCTAGAGATATTAATCGGTATGGTTTCAGCGATAATTTCCATATTACCCCCAACATAAACCTCATGTGTAGCTAAGGAATTAATAGGACAATACCTATCTCCAGTCATAGTCAAGGTAAATTCTCCTACTTCAATTATGCTTAAATCTGGGAGGAAGTATGATATGTCATGGAGATCGTCCCAGGGTTTGTCCGGACTAGTCATTGCCTCAATTATTTCTTCGTCGGAGGGAAATACTAAGTCTAACGAATCGGTATCAACAAGGGAGCCTTGAGACCAAATAGGCTCTAGAATCAGATCTAACTCTTGTGCAGGAGTTGGATCCATGTAGGCCGAAGCTTTCTAGAATAAAGAGTACATTACTTCGGCTATGGACAAGGGCATGGACATTCCAGGGTGCCTTGTCCCTTCCATCATGGCCGATGGGGAAGGACGTATCCACGGATCATTGAAGTAAGTCGTGCGAAATGAAGAAACTTGGAAAATATCAACCTTATGGTGGTCGGATATGAACTTGACATCACCTTGAGGGGGCGGGTAATCGAAGGTACCCATCAAAGATGGGAATAAACCAACCCCTACGTTAACTATGCCCGGTTGGGGATTATCAATCATCAGGACAACGGATGCCCCCAGTGAAGGGTTAGGCCTGGACAAAGACAATTGATCAATGGTCACAATCCAGTCCTCGTGTGGAAACAACAAGACCTAGAAAACTGTAGCAACCACTGCTTGCATGGCATAAGTCCAACTCCTTCCTAACAAAAGATTGTAGTTGAGGGATGCGTCGACTACTTCTACCTCAACGCACATAGTCTTCCCTCCTAAATGCATAGGGAAAAATGGAATGATACCATGTGGTTGGAACGAACGACCGTCAAAAACAGTGAGAAGAGTAGGTGACAGAGACAAAATGGGTTGGCCAATGGCCTTCCAACATGCCAATGACATAACGCATGTCGAGGCACCCTCATCAACCACCGTGCATAAAATGTTTCGAGTAAAAGTTTTCATGGGGTGAGCCACTACTATCTGAAATGCTACGTGGTAATGTAGATGAGGTTTTAAGTCGGATGTATCCAACATGATTGTACCTGGATTACAAGTCTCGATAGATCCTAAAGAAGCTAACAAAGCTTTCCTGTGAGAAGGGCAGCTTTGGAGGACCTCCAAAGTGGACATCACACAAGGGGTTTGGGACAAATTCTCCACCACAAAATAGTTCTGGATGACCCTTGCATTAGGTTTGTGAGTTGAATGCACCTTTTGGGATGTGTGTCATTGTTTCACCCAAAGTCTTCTCGATCTGGAGAGGAAGAGATGGGATTTTGGCTTCTTTGCCCTTCTTAGAAGTGCTTGGTTTAATGTAGTCATGCACTCTAGTTGATATAAAAGCATCACCTTTCATCATATACACATTCACAGATGCAGGATTATTCGAAGATGGAGAGGGTCCTTGACTGCCCCCTTCTGCGCTTTTAGAGGCTTGGGTTAGGTTTTGTCCATGTTGAAATGGATTGGTTAACACGACATGTTGTTATTGTGTCACAAATGTTTGGGCCTCTGCAAGTTGAGGACATTGGTGAGTCAAGTGGTCTTCTGTACACAGGTTGCATAGATACCTCGCCTTCCATTTCTCAGTGTTGCCCCGACCAACATTAGTAATGGGTTTCTTATCCCCCTTACCCTTATTTTGTTTTTTTTTCTTTCCTTCAGGTGGCTGGGTGGCCTTTGGATTTGTCGATTTCACTATGTGTACATCTGACATTTGGGTAGGGGGAGCAGCCAAAATAGTAGTTTGGTTGTTCATTGTGTGTTGTATAGACAATTGCTGCAATTGCTTCGTTAGTTGCTCAACAGACTTTTTTTGTGCTGAACCAACAATACCATTGACATGTGGTCCAACTCTCTATCTGGTTTTATCAAGTATTGAGTGTGGTGCATATAGCAAGATCTCATATAATAAACTGGACTGAGAGTAGATTAGCTCAAGCTATCGAGCTCTCATCATGACATCTTCTTCGTAAAACACTCCCGACGTCGCAACGTCTTTGGATAACTGTGGGACCAAAGACTTAAGGAACCACTCGAGCAGGAATGTTGGTGGGATGGGAACCTTAATTAAACTCTTCTAGCATCTCCATTCTCAGATGTGATCAGATATATGGTCCTCTTTTTTCTGTTCGAAATTGGCCAGCAATTATGTGCCAGCGTCGTATCTCATAGGTAATTGGAAATGGTTTAGGAAAGCCATTTCCATTTCGTCGAAGGAAGAGTATCTTGAGCGGTCAAGCTCAATGTACGATTTCATGACACTCCCAATGAGAGTATGTTGAAACAATCAAAATTGTACTGAGTCGTCTTTCAATGAGTTAGACGAGCACCAAATATGGAACGTGGTCACATGATCTTCGTTAGGCTTGGCCTCGAACTTTGGTATGTCCGAAGGAAACTTCATCGACATAGGGGGCCAACACGGATCGTGACAGATAGGGTCATTCAAAAACCTTGTCAAGTCTATAAAATGCAAGGTTTCCAGTAAAGGTAGTTTGGGTTGTTGGTGATAACCATGGAAAAAGGGACCTGGAGTTTGACTGGAACCAGGTTGCTAGGAAAATTTCGGCTGCTGGCCTGGGTTATGGTAAAAACCATGGCCATGACCAACGTCCTATCAGTTGATTCCCAAAATAGGATGTAGATGGTTGGGCGTGCATTACATTCTGAGGACTTTGGAAAGGGTTTCCCCATGCCAATCCCATGGGCATAGGCATAACACCCTGTCTGGGGTTCCATTGTTTATGAAACGAATTGCCCCAGACCGTCATTCCTGATGAGAGAACTAATTCATGCTAAGAATTCCAAGGTCCCGATGCGGAATAAGTTCTTGGGTTTTCCCCTTGTGCAGGAATAGTACCCTACATAGGAATAGGTTGTCCGTAACTGGGGTTACCCCCAGTCGGGAAACTAGCTTATGAGAAACCGTTGTTACCAAATGCACCGAACAAAGAAAATGGTGTCGAACCTACCGGTATATTATGAGAAGGTGGCCCTTGAATCCATGCTCCAAATAAACTATGGTCTGTGGGTGGCCCGAAAGATTGTTGGTGGGTGCCACCGAGCGAAGGGGACGAAGGAGGTATATCACCTCCCCTGTAAGGGAAAGCATTAAAAGGAGCTGAAGTTCTCCCCATGTGTCCTTGAAGAGGAGCGTTAGAGCTCCCTTCCCCCAGACCTAAAGTCTGTAAAGTGGATTAGCAAAGTACAGGACTTGTACCTAAGCTAGGCATCCCGTATGAGAATGGAGGGCCTGTCACACTCGGTGTGAAAGGGGGAGTGGTCGCCACCATAGACGAGATTGGACCACTACTTGAGGTAGAGGTGGTCAATAACATGGTGTCTCAGACCAGTGACTGTAGGTGAGGAGGTGGAATATCCCTCGTGGTGACAACCATAGTGGGAATTGAGGAATTCCCAGAAGAAGTGGTAGCATTTGTTTCCATTGCTGCGTGCGACACTGTCTAGCACTCGTAAGGGTGAATCTGTACGATGATGGGTGCCGAAAGATCAGTTGTTGGAGTTTCATATGGACCAAGAGATTTCACTCCAATATCTAAAATGTTCGTTTCCTCTGGATGTTGTTCAGGTACAGTTTCCTGTGACCCGATCGCTTCAAAAGACCCTTGTTGGTCTAGCTTTCACCGTAGTGGTGGTGTAGGTGGCTCCAGTGTAACCCGTGATAGTCCCAGAAGCCTTCGTGATCGACAGAGCTCATGATCCTCCACTATGTGAGAATATCAAGGACACACTAGGGCTTTCTATTCGTTCAAAAAACAACACACACTAAAAGGGCCCCTTCAAGATAAAACAAGCAAACACTAAACTAGTTGGAAGAACAATTACAACAACCAACACTAGAGAAACTTACCGGTGCAAGTGAAACTTGAACATGAAAGCACCCTCCAGGTATACTCTTCAAAGCATGGCCTGATGTCTGTCCTAGGTACCGTGATATACCCCCACAGTCACCTGTGTATGTCTCTAAAAATATAGGCAACTAGGTTGCTAGTGCGTTAACAATCGTCAGGCGGGTACAATCGAAATTCGGGTAGACCACAATGAGCAAGTAATCGAGCCCAAAACCTATCAAGGGTATCGAAGGCAAGTGTTCTGGAAGACAACTGAGGACCTTGAATGGATTCGAGACCCACAAAGCTCCGTGGTAACTGCAGTCGATGGAATCCCAAGACAAGACCTCTATATGTGTTCTCCACTATGATTGGTCCATCTTTGGAGGGGTTATCTCCGCAACCTTTTTGTATGCGACCTCATGTTTAGCTCCTGTGTTAGAGGGGGATCTCAGATAACTTTCACGATACTAGACTTTGACACTCCCTAACTCAGACTTCAATGTTTGATTGAATGGCCTTGAAGAGTTTCTTGTCCAACCTAATTCAAGTGCCTAACCCTAAACTAGTTGGTTGACCCTACAAACATAAAAATTCTAATGAATTTTAGATTCTGTGTTAATTTTTATGGATTGTCTTAAGTCAAAGGTTATGAAAGTGAAATTTTTCTAAGATCTTTGAACAACAAACTCAAAGCAAGATTTCACTCAACTACAAGCTACTTATGATCTAAGGAAACTGTCAAGAACTTATGAAAGAAAATATTCTTCCCTGGTTACTAATGCAAAACAACACTATTTAACCAAACAAAGAAATAACGTATATATATATATATTTTTTATTTTAATTCTCACAAAGAAAAAAGGAAAAATATCAACAAGTAAAAACCAAGAAAACTTATGGTCTAAGCACAGATCGCAAAGAGTCACTTTAAAAATAACCCATAAGAAAATTAAAACTAGACTCTCACATTTGTCTAAAAACCCTATAAAAAGAAAATTTTGAGGAAAACTTTTTAATGAAAAAGAAAGCTATTGTTGTGATCAAACCTAAGTTACTAACCACTATGACAGAGACCCAAAAACCTGAGAGGTATAACTCTTGTCAAAGGAAAGGATGACTGCCTCACCTTAAACAAATATTTTCTCCACAGGCACGCTTGCTGACAATTCAATAGCAAGCGTTTTCATGCAAGTTGTGTAAAGTCAGGGCATGTGTACACGTGTGTTGGCCTTATACAAGCCGCGTGTATCTCTGAAAATCTAAGACAAATGAAAGGCCAAGCAATCTATCCCAGGCAGAGACTACTGGTACTGAGAACCAAGATCTCTTGAAGACTTAGACACTTACTTTAACAGAAAAAAGAAAACCATTCAAGGAAAACTTCATAGAAAAAACCAATCTGAGGTGAAACCTAAGCTATAGATTGCAAACAACCAAGACTAGAAAGAGTTCCAGAAAACCCCTGAGAAGGATTTTTTTTGACAGGGGAGAGGATGGCTGCCTCTCTAAAATAATTTTTTTGGAATCATACACGTGACTAACACTTCCTCAGCTAGTGTGTACACGCGGGTTGTGGGAAGGTAGGGTGCAGGTACGTGCATGCAGACCTTATACAAGCCACGTGTACCTATGTGAGTCTCAAAACAAAAAATGCAGTGAAGCACAGAAACAGAGATAACTGGTATGGAAGACGAGTATCTCTGTTAGCTCAGACTTTTTCAGAAACTTTAAAAACAAGAAATGAAACCAATTCTTAAAAATACCCAAGAAAAAAAATTCCCAGAAACCCTAGAGATCCCCAGTATGGTCGCCAATTTTGTTGTGGTTGGGAAATACCTCCTACGGACTAGCACTAAGGGTTTTATCATGCATCCAGAAATGACCTAAAGATTCTTACTTTTTACCATCATCCCATGCCTAAACCCCCATTACTCATATGTAAATACAAGGCTCAAGATATTAAGTTGGCGTACCTTATTTTTCGTGTTTGATGTCGATCCCTTTTCGCGCTTGGTCGTTCTTTGACTTCAACTATCCTCCCAATGTTGACCTACATTCACTAAAGACAAACAAAGAACTCCACATGCATTTGATCTATGAACCAACAGGTTAGAGATTTAATCAATCAATCATACAATCAATATTCCAATAATGAAAATCTCATATGGCGGGATGGGAAAAGAAATTATTTTCTTAGCTTCACAATGATACCTTACAATGATAAAGTCGGCTACTTCTCCTCGATCCTAGTCCTGGTCTCTTTTTCCACTGTCTTCCAACTTCTTTTCTCTATACTTCTCTTTTCACAAGGATGGCTAAAGGTTGGGACAAAGGGAATGCTTAATCAGGTATATTTTTTTTACTATGATTCTCCCCCTTTCAAATGGGACCCCTAACCCTTCTTTGATAGACTAGAAGAAGCTAGGTATTTGGTCAAGTGACTAGACATGCATGGCTGAAAGGTTTAGTTAACTTACCCAAAGTTGTGTGTTCCATCAACAACTTTCCTTTTTCTGTGCTTTTGTAGGTACATGCGAGCTATCTTGGGTCAGCTAGCATGTACACGCATGCAGTAATGGACCAGGGTGCATGGGCCTTTATAAAAGGGGTTTTTAAGAAGAGTTGTTCAACAGTGTTTTGGCAAAGAAGGAATCTGAGATGGCCTTATGCCAGGTAAGCATGTCTGATGAAAATTAGGGTTATAACACTTCTTCTAGTTGGTAATCATGGGTTTAGACATGTGCCTACAATCCTCCATCTAGAATCTCCTTAGAATGTCAAAATCATACTTCCACTATTCTAGAAATATGTGGTCGTGCTCCTACCAAACCTCCAACCCCTAAAAATAATGCATCAGTCCAATATCTTTCATCTCAAAGTATGAAGCAAGGCTCTCCTTGCAGCTAGTAATGAGTCTCTCAGTCCCTATAATGAAAATATCATCAAGATTTTGAAATAGTATGATATGATCCTCTCCAACCATAATGAAGTACAGGTTGGGATCCGCCTCACTCTACTCAAAACCCAACTATTGCAAGTAGGCATCAATCTTAGAATACCAAGCTCTGGGAGATTGTTTCATCCCATACAATTCCTTCTTCAATCTACATACATGAGACTCTCTCCCATGCACCTCAAAGCCCAATGGTTTCTCAATATACACCTCCTTCTATATGAGACCATTCAGAAATGCAGTCTTCACATCCATATGATGGATCTTCCAACCCATATTTTTTGCAATAGAGATCACTTCCCTAATCGAGGTATATCTAGCAACCGGAGAAAAGGTCTCATCATAATCAACTCCATCAACCTGTGAGAACCTCTGAGCCACAAAATGATATTTTTACTTCTCAATGCTGCCATCTGCAACATATTTGATTTTATAGAGCCACCTAGAAGTCACCATTGACTTCTCCTCAGGTGTAGGAACAACTTCCCAAACATCATTCTTCTTGATGGAATTGTACTTTTCCATCATGGAATCTCTCCAAACTTGTCTTCTGAAATCCTCCTCAAAAATGGAAGGATCAGACTCTCTGATGCTTATCTCCATCGTAAGATAGCTGAAAAATATTTCAGGAGGTTTACTCTCCCTCACAACCTACCTGGGATTCCCCACAGAACCTTGTTCCTCCTTCAGAGTGTCCTGAAGCCACTTATGATTCCTTCTCTCTGAAGTAGTGTCTCATGGAGGGGAATCCTCCTTCTCAACCCCATCACTTGAATATTGTGAACCTGAAGTAGAATTTGGAACATATGATCCTGAAATTTGAGGATCAGTAACCTATGATCCTGAAATATGTGGCCCTGTGCCCTATGGATCAGTCGTCACTGAAACTGGTGGACATGAACTCTGTATCACTGAAGTCTATTTTGGAATCACCTAAATCTAAGGTGATGAATTCTCACACTTCTCATTCTTTTGTGACTTCCTAAAGGCTCTATTCTCCATCAATATCACATCCCTTCTCACAAATATCTTCCTCAAAGAAGGGATGTATATGCAGAAATCCTTTGAAGTTTCGCTATACCCAAAAAAAATCTTGTTTTCTGTTGTGGGATCTAGATTTGTCCTCTTCTCATAAGGGACATTTAAATATGTAAGGCACCCAAAAATCCTAAAGTACCCAATGTCAGGATTCCCCAGAGAAATCCTCCTCAAGAGACTTATCCCCCAATGCTCTGTGTGGACTCATGTTCTACAGATAAACTGCAGTGTAACATGCCTCATCCCAAATAAATAATGGCATCCCCTGATCATGCAACATGGCTCTTTCAGCCCCGAATATGGCCATGTTCTTCCTCTCAGCAAACCCATTATGTTGTGGGTTGTAAGGAACATTTAAATCCCTTTTGATGTCATCCCCTGCACAAAAGTCATTAAACTCCTTGGAGGTATACTCACCCCCATTATCTATCCTCAATACTCTGATTTTCCTCCTAGTCTAATTCTCCACAAGAGCTTTGAACTCTTGGAATCGATTGAAGACCTATCCTTTGGTCTTCATGAATAAAATACAAGACTTTCGAGAGAAGTCATCAATAAATATGACATAGTACAAACAACCACTAAAAGATACAGAAGACATAGGACCACATACATCAGAATGAATCAGATCAAGTATACATGTTTCCCTGCTATCACTGCTTGGAAAAGTAGTCTTGATATACTTTCCCAAAGCACACACCTTGCACAAATACTAGTGATTTGTACTGAACTCTGGCACTCTAGTCACAATATCCCTCAGTATCCTCAGAGTTACATGATGCAAATGGGCCATCCTCTTATTCCATAGCTCACAAAGATCATTGTTGTTGGTAGTATGATACAATGCACTATATGGCTGAAACATGAGCTTGTACAACTTCTCATGTAGAGTCCCAATCACTTTGGTTGGAGTGATACTGGACCTCTTTGGAAATAGGAGCACATTTCCATCATGGAAAAATACCTCATACCCCCTCTCCTCAATAGTATAAACTAAAATCAAGTTCTTCTTCAAGCCAGGAACATATAGGACATATCTCAACAACATGGGAGGTTGAGACTCCCTCTAAAATGATACTTTCCCACTATCAACTACCTTGACAACCCAGTCATCTCCAAGAACTACCTCAAGATCACCAATTTGTGTAAGATCTGTCAAATTCTCATGAACACTTGTCATATGGTGGGAGGAACCACTATCAATATACCAAACACTGGAATGTGTGGCTCTAGTGGAAAGACACACCACTAAGGAAAACTCCTTATCAAACTTGGTGGAAAAATCATCCACCTCTATTGAAGCTGCAATTTGTTTCCTCTTCTTATTAGGACACTGCCCCACATAGTTCCCAAACTTGTGACATGCAAAGAACTTGAATTTTATCATGTCCTTCTTTCCTTCACCCTTCATCTTGTTCCATGCCTTAGGACCCTTTTTGAACTTATTCTTGTTGTTAGCAGCAAGAGCCGCATTCTCCTCATCATTAACAGTAGATGAATTTCCATGGACATACCCTCTATGAGTTTCCTCTTGAACAAATTCATCCCAAATATGTTCCCACTTGGGAAGATTCTCGCTTTCCATAATGCCCTCAACAAAAATAGCCCATTGTTTGGTCACCCCAGTCAATGTTGTCCTCACAAGTTCACTCTCAACAATGACCTCCCCAACGACACCAAGTTCATATCTTACCTGTGTCAACCTGGTAAGATATGTGACCACATTTCCAACCTTGGTCATTCTAATGCTTTTCAGTTTCTCTCTCAAAACAATCTTCCGGTTCTCATTTGTACTTTTATAAAAATTCTTCAAGGACTCCCACATCTCATAGGAATTTTATTTCCTTGTCACATGCGGAATCAAATGGTCCTTGATGGCATCAAGGATGATTATTTTAGCCTTGATACTCTATGGTATATGTTGCCAGAAGTGTAGCATTTGTAGGTATTGTTATTGGGTTTCTTGTGGAGTTCTCAACAATGTCCCATAACTTACTCTCCTACAGAAGAAAAATCATTCTCTCCTTCCAAGAACCAAAATTTACTTCCCCATCAAATTTGTCCTCAACTCTTAAACCTGTAGCCATTGACCCTTTTCGGATGAAATAACAAATTCCAAAATTTTGTACGGTGAAGTAACTTTTGTCCTGCTCTTTGTATGGCTGATTTAATTCTGCATTCCCCTTCAACACAACTTTGATACCATGTAAAATTTCCAGACCCCACCCAGTTTCAAGTCTCACTGAGACTAATCATTGGTTAATGCCCAAAAACCCAATTTTATAACAACAACAATTTCTATGAATATAAACAATTCTCATAAATGAAGCATGAAGATTATGAACAACATTAAATGCAGAAATAAATAATTATATCAGCAGCACACTATCTCAGAAATTATAGACACGAAGATTTTTGGTCTAACATTGACCCTGGAAAAACCCATAAGGGGAAAACCAGTGAGAGAGGGGATTTTTATTATTTCAGAGCTCAGAGAAATTCTTTTGTTACAACAGAAAAATTCACAACAAAAATTTACACAAACTTATCTCAGAAGATGAGTCAATCTCCTCCTAAACAGTCCCAAATTCTGCTCCTCGATTTTTTTGCAAGAAATATGTACCACATTATAGTTTTCACATCATGTAATGTTGTACGGACTATCTAGAAACTCGTGCAACAAATTTTGGGTTTTCTATATGGAATTTCTACTGTACTTTTATCTGTTGTACAACCTCTCCAAAATCCATACTATACAGTGCTTTGTTGGGTATACCCCATGCCTCAATTTCTGTGTTGTACCTTTTCCTTGGAATGTGTTCCAATTCTCATCAAACTTCCTCTCATCTCCTGCTCAAATTCTCTCTCTCTATTGCTCTCTAAAACTCATAAAGAAATTAAATGGGGGGCGTCTTCTTACCCTAACCAATTCAATGAGGGAAGTTAAAGGGTCATCCAATCCAAGGGTTTAGATTAGACAAGATGAATGGTGGATATTAACTCACTTCACTCTCCCACTTTCCCCAAGTCATAAAGTCACTTTTAATTCATATCACATGAATTAAATGACTGGGGTCCACATTAGATATTTTACCACCCCTAGGAACCTATGTGATGAGAAACACTTTCCTAATTACTTTTTAAATATTTTTAACAATTGTATCATATTTGTTTAATAAAATCTAAGGCAACATATTAGCACCACATTCAGTGTTACTATGTGATGTTTCTCATGGCACTGAATTGATTTCATTCTTACATGACTAGTTCTTGTCATTTTTTGGTATATGTGAATGTATATAGAGGGTACCTTTGTATGTTTGAATGTATGAAGTTTTAAAGTTGTATGAAGGATGCCCTTCCACAAATATTGACATTTTTGTTATAACTATTGAATTCTTAGGTTCTCATCATGTTTTCTTTCTGTAATAGAGTGCAAGATTCATTCTCAGAAATTTTGTGTATGTTTAATTGTGTTTTCTCAAAATTCATCCACTCATACCTTTAAAATTTCAAATGTATAAAATAAACATGGTAACATGCGTCTTGAATTTGAGGGCATAGTCATCTGTATTGAAATTTTTTGTAGGTCAGGAGAGAGAGAGAGAGAGAGAGAGAGAGAGAGAGAGAGAGAGATCCCAAAAAATCCCACTATATTTTTTCTATAAAAGCATGGATTTAAATCTCATCCTAATCCTTATCCCTTGATGTGTCATGGCATAGTTCCATAAACAACGTGTAACATCTCAAGGAAAAACACCTTAAATGTATTCGTTGTTGAGGATAGAAATCGAAGTGATTTTTCCCTAGGGTAAAACATTGTAACCTCTTATGCTTGATGGTGAACAAGTATTAGACACCTAGTTGTTAATATTTCACATGGTGACTCTACAAAAGGAAATATGGCATCCATGAGATGCCATACCAGGAGAAACCCTGATCCTTCATAGATTCCAATTTGTCCAGATCTAGAAAATCTTATTACCTGGAGAAACATTAGAGAAATACAATTGTCTTCTACCCTAGGTAATCCTCATTTAGATTTATCTCCTTTTGTTGTCCATAAAGTAAGTGAATCTATAGTTTTTATAGACATACCCTTAGATTCACATTATTATTTAAATCTTCCTCAAAGACCTATGATATATATACAAATTTATCCTCTAGAGTTTCCTCCAGAAGGGAATTTTCCTTTAAGACCCTTCTTGAAAGATCCATTGTATCCTCTATATTTTGAAGATAATAATCTTATCCTGCAAATTCTAATGCTTAGACTAGGAGGGGGTAGATGTGGGGGAAATCAAACACCACTACCTTTAAACCCTTGGGTAACAGCCAAATATGGCCCCATGAATTTTCCTCCAAATTTCCATTACCCCCCTAAGAACTATCTGAAACTATTGCCAAAATATGATGGGAAGAAGACCATATTTGTTGAAGAACATATGGGGCATTCCAAGACTTCAATGATAACCTTTTGTCGAACATGATTATTTTTTCATGATATTATTTGTCCAAACCTTGGAAAGGGATGTCATAAAGTGGTTCGGGGAGTTACATGTCGCCTCAATTGGTACATGGAAAGCATTGGAGACAACCTTTATGAGACAATGGGGAGAGAAAAGAGACCATCTCTATTATCTGATTGAATTTGGTTCACTAAATAAGAAAGAAAATGATTTTTTTGTTGATTTTAATAGAATCTTCAACAGAATATATAACAAGATCCATGTGGATATAAAACCTTCAAAACTAGCAGCAAAGGTTACCTATTCTGGAGAATATGAAGCATATATTTCCATGGTTTTGAGGGTAAGGAGATCCCTAACATTTATTATCATGAAATACTATGCAATAGATACTGAGGGATACATGATTGCATCTAGAAACATGAAACAAATAATAGATCAAGTGGACAAAGACAAAAATAAAGTCAAATAAGAATCTGTCACCTCCAATCCTAATAGTGAAACCCAATATGGAAATATTGAAGAGATGTCTAGATTGATTAGGAATATGTCAAATAAAATGTATAGGTTTGATATTGAAGGTAACAACACAAATAAAAATTCTCGGGAGGGAGGCATTAGAAATCCTAATCAATTCATAATACCCTTTAATCCTCAAATGATGACAAGGGAGAGAAGGAATGTAGAACAAACCATTCAACCCCCTGTCAAAGCCTATAATGATAATAATCTTGTTGAAAATATAATGGATGAAGAATATGTTTATTTTAAAGAATAAATCCACCTACTCTAACATGATAATGATGATGTCCATTTCACTCATAATGATTATGAAAATTCCCTAAATCCTAGGAGATAGATCCTAAAAATTGAGTTGATCGAAGAAGATTTCACCATCTTAGTGCATAATTTTTGTTGATGCCTTACAGGATGATATTCATAATAAATATGACCTCGGACCCATGCATAAATGTTTTGGACAATACAGGCAACCACAACCCAAAAATTCTTCTCCAAATCATTCCAAATATAAGACTAAAGAAGTTTTAGATACTACAAAGGTACATGATGTTTCAAAGCCACTGAAAGGGGGAATTGAACATAAGGAGGATAATAGGCATGTTTCTACATTTAACATTGATCATCAATTATCAAAGATGAAGATTCATGTACCTTCACTAGAATTGGCTAAAACTCCCTCTTCCCATAAGTAGATTGAAAAATCCATGCATGGAGTGGGACCCATAAATCAACCAGATACTTTGAATGTTCAAGATGAATTTTGTACAATTATATTTGGACCTCACATAAATGAGAAGGAATATCATGTTGCTCGTTTTTATGTGACACTGAATATTCATGATAAAATGTTTCACAATTTCATGTTAGACTCTGGAGCTTCACATAGCTGCATGCCCAAAATAGTTATGGAGAAGTTGGGCCTAGAGATAACTTGGTGGTCAAAGGAATAATCAAAGACATGGTGTTCACCTTGGCTCAATTACATGTCAAAATCATTATGATGGATGTGGTAGTGGTTGATGTGCTTGCTAACTATGGTATGTTGTTTCCAAGAACATGGGAAGGAAATCTAGGAGGTACCATGCAAATGGACATGACTTATGCCATAGTGATCGTATTTGGAGGGGAAATTAGGAGATTGTATAGGGAAACTGATTTTTCCTATGTGGTGAGTGATCAAAATAATCCCAAAAACCATCCCACATATGATGTTGATAAAGACATGGGTTGTTGTGTTTTATCAGTAAAAGAAGAGTATGATGAAGCCCATACACTTTCATATTTCCCTTCAAAGGTTGTCATAGATTTTGATGGTGTATGGAATATGTATTCTAATGGAGCATATTTAAGAGAAACAATGGGAGCTAGAGTAGTGTTAATTTCTCCCACTAAGAAAGAATTTTTTTTGTCTAACAAGCTAGAGTTTGAAGCTATTAATAATGTAGCTCAATATGAAGTCTTGATTATGGGATTAGAGGTTTCTAGAAACATAAAAATTAATAAGTTGGTTGTGTTTGGAGATTCAAAAATAGTAATGCAATAGGTCAAAGGCCTTTATGAAACAAGGAACCCAAGGATGAGGTCATACAAAAATTAGGTTTGGGATTTGATATAAAATTTTTATGAAGCTTTCAAAAACAATGTTGTCCTTAGGGAGTTCAACCAACAAGCATGTTCCCTAGTGTTGGCCACTAGTACTTTCAAACCACCAATGACCAGTCATCACTCAAGTCAAGTACGAAATTGAGATTAGATATATACTATCTATTCTCTATAACATCAAGTATTGGTAGGTATTTTCATATGTTAGGGAATAGGGCGGTACACGACATGAAATAGAAAATACGGTAATGTAGATAATAGAAGAGGAACAAATGTTTTTGAAGATGAAGGTGGTGTCTAAAGACACGGTTAAAGCACTTAATAAAATCACACTATGATCAAATCATCGTAGTGCATATTGCACACCTTTATCAACATGATCTATGTGTTCTATTGCTTGATCTCCATGATGATAATGACCCAAGGGGTCTGCTATTTATAGCCTCAATATCTAACCAACTTCCATAGAATCTGGAAGATCTTGTCCACGTGTAACCGTCAATTATTAGAGTTGAGTCCATCAAATCCTTGTCGTCGAGTCGGTTCGATAAGGATGCTTGACCCGACCTCCTATGTTTCCAACTCATAGTTTGTTGTTGGGTTGGTCGATCCACCTCCTGACTATATTTGAATACTGTTTGACTGCCCAACTGATAGGCATGTCGAATACTCAATCAACTAGTGTAGAGATCTAGGCAATCTTTCGATAAATTGTATCTAGATGTAGATTGACCACCCGATCAATTAAATCCAGGATATGTGATGAACCATAAATACTTGATGTTCCAACACACCCTGATCTATATGGGTATCGGTGGCCACCCACCTTTTCCAACTGGCTCAAAATAGTTTTCTGACAATTTTGGCAATTTACTATTTTTAGCAGTTTTAACTTCTGGGGCCATTTTGAGGGCCTAAATGAAGGTTTTTCAGGATGGATCTCCTCAATGATATATAAAAAAAAAAGGAGTGATTGAGCCCCCAAAATAAATCTCCTCAATGATACCTTTCCAACGGGCTATCACACGCCTAAAATGGAGATCGTATGCAAAAGTTACGACCCCGGGAAGTTGATGTACTAACTTACCCAAACGGGGCCCACATGACTTTTGGTGCTTCATCTCCTAGGGTTAGGTTTTTGGAAGTATAGGGTTTTTGGAATTCTTTCTTATTGTAAAAATGCCTTCAAATCCTCATTGTAACCTTCTTCTTGTGAATGCGCACTGTCGTCACATCTCTTCTCAGAGATAAGCCGCCACCATTCTAGCAAGCTTGTTTCCGCTGCATTTTACAGTTTCAACTTTATTTCGTTATTGAATAGAAAACCAGTTTTACTGTATCTCTGTTATTTTGTATTAAGAACCTGTTAATAATCTGTATTCATTTCATTCTTCTCATAAAATTCAGACCAGTGATATCAGAGCGATCTGCTCCTTGTCGTCTTAATGCATGTCCCCAACGAGGTCGGAGTACAAAGATTTGGGTCTCGAGCTTGTTTCTCTTGAGGAAAGAAGCTCTCACACGCCCAAGCGACCTCTCATGGCAGGAGAAAAGAAAGATGATGGGACAGGATATCCTTTCAAACTATTGATTAAGGAATCCCTCATGCAATAGAGGAACAAGATGATGGATAGTTTCGCGCAAATCCTTCGACGGCTACCAATAGGCGACACATCTTCTTCGAACATAGGCACCACCCCCTTCAAGGTACAAAAGAACTTTTATATTCCTATATTTGAAGGTCAGGTAGACGCAGATGTTGTAGACAAGTGGTTGAATCTACTAGAAGTGTATTTTTCTGTCCATAACTTTTTGAATAAAGAAAAGATTACTTTTGCGCTCCTCAAAGTCGTTCCCCATGTCAAAGATTGGTGGGAAACTTTCTATGAGAAAAAGGAAACAAAGGAAACCTCATTATTTTCAGTCACGACCACCTGAGAATCCTTCAAGGATTTTATTAAGGAACAATACTACCATTTCGGAAGTTATAACGACCTGTATACCAAATGAACCACACTGCAGCAAGAAAGAGACCAAGCAGTGCCAGATTTCACAAATATCTTCCATACCTTGCGCACTAAGTTGGGTATCAAAGATTCAGAGTGACATCTGGTGCTTAAGTATTGTGGTGCTCTGCACAGATACATCCAGACCAAAATGGAATTTCTGTACATATCAATCTTGGGCGTGGCCTACCGACATGCTGTCAAAATCGATCAAAAGATCAAACAAAAGACGTTGCAATTTGGGCTTGGGAACCCCTCACAACAAAAGCTAGGAAAGGTCGGCCCCAACCCACTGAATAATGGATAGAGAAAAGATGGATAATATCAGGACAACCACTCCAAGCCACAAGCAAAGAAGGACACCGGAAAGACAAAGAAAGATATCGGGAAGCGGTGCGACTTCCATAAGAGCCCTTGGAATAACACTGCTGACTGTCGCTCAAAGCAGTCACTAGTGGCAAAAGTGAAAGCCTTTGAATCAGATGCAGATTATGACTCTGAGCCAGAACCAAAAAGGGGAATATGGATCATTGATGCGGAACCCAGTGCCACCATTGCTACCTCTAAGCTCCCACCTAGTGAACCAGACGAGCCAGAAGAAGGAGAGTGCCTCTTCCATTCACAGATGTAGGTAAAAGGCACCCCATTGCACTTCATCATTGATAGCAGTATCTAGAAGAACCTCATCTCAATAGAGGTCGTCAAGCAGCTAGCCCTACCAATAATTCCGCACCCACAACCGTACACCATTAGATGGCTCCGCCAAGGAAGCGATCTCCACGTTAGCCAACAGTGTCGACTATCGTACGGCATCAAGCCCTTCAAAGATGAGGTATTGTGTGATGTTGCTCCTCTCGAAGTTTGTGATGTTCTTTTGGGCCAACCTTATTTATGGAAACATCATGTTGTATATGAGTCTAGGCCTCGTAGTGTTATTATTACTTTGAACAGGAGATTGTACAGGATACCTGAGGAAGTCCCACCTACTGCTATTTCCTTGATCTCTGCTAAGCAATGCGGGAAGGTCATCTCTCAGACGGGGAATTTTGTCTTCTTCTTGATTCGCTCTCAGAATAAGAGAAAGATCACAACCACATCCAGGGTCTCTGCAGACAACCTCTCCACATAGCAGAAGCAAGTAGATAAGGTCGTGGAAGAATACTCGGATATATTTTCCTCACCTACAGGGGTACCTCTACACTGCCAGGTCAAGTATGCCATTGATCTGACCCCCGGCGCACCACTACCCAATGGGCCAGTATATCATCTCTCTTTGTTAGAGAATGAGGAGATCAAGCGATAGATCCAAGAACTTCTCCACAAGGGGCACATCCACCCCAGGTCATCACCTTGTGGGAGCCCAATCGTGCTGGTATAGAAGAAAGATGGAACCTAGCAACTCTATATTGATTACCGGGCTCTGAATAAAATCACAGACATAAATTGGTACCTGATTCCCTGAATCAATGACCCCCTTGATCAACTCACGGGGGCCAAATACTTCAGTAAGATTGATCTGAATTATGGCTACCACCAGGTCTCGATAGAATAGACAAATGTATGGAAGACCACCTTCAAGTCAAAGGAAGGCCTTTTTGAATGGTTGGTCATGCCCTTTGGTTTGACAAATTCTCCAGCCACTTTCATGAGGATGATGGATGATATCCTGTGACCATTCACCAACACTTTAGTAGTGGTGTATCTGGATGACATTCTAATTTACAGCAAGACTTGGGCTGAACACTTGTAGCATATTCAGCAAGCTCTGCACACCCTGCAGCAGCACAAGCTATACGCCAACTTGGAAAAATGTTCCTTCGGCATGTAGAGGGTCCATTACCTAGGCTACATCATTGACTAGCATGGTGTACATGTGGATCCAGCCAAGATCCAAGTCATCCGTGATTGGCCAGCCCCAACAAC
>SNQJ01S0004385.1:185827-234060 GCA_010110895.2 Picea sitchensis
CCACCCTCCTTCCATCACTTCTTCTCTAAAATAAAAATCTAAGGTTTAAGCAATGGAAGATCACATCGAGCATCAACAACAAGTTCTCCAAATCTTAAAGGACAACCTAACCATGGCACATAATCGCATGAAACAACAAGCAGATCAACATCCTAGTGAAAGAAGTTTTGAAGTAGGGGATTGGGTGTTTTTAAGACTACAACTATACAAACATATGTCCCTCAATCAAGCCAATAAGGATAATAAATTATCACCAAAGTACTATGGCCCTTATAAGGTGGTGCAAAAGATTGGTACTATGGAACACAAATTGGAGTTGTCTGCATCTTCACGAGTACACCCAGTTTTCCATTCTTCATTCTTAAAGAAGGTTGTAGGAGACAAGATCCCAGTTCAAACAATATTTCCAGAACTTGACGAGGAAGGAAAAATCATATTGGAGCCTGAAGCCATCACTGACACAAAAATTCACCAGATGAGGAATAAATCTATTTCAGAGTATCTCATTAAATGGAGGAAACTATCGGCTGAAGATTACACTTGGGAAGATGAGCATTTTATACAGAAGCATCTAGAGTTACTCAAGTGTTGCAGAAAACACTTGTCTCAAGGGGAGGGGCATGTTAAGCCCTAATATTGGCTCATTACCCCTTAATTGGGGCATAATACATTAGTAATGTAATTTTATTTATGTCGACTTTATTCCATTAGTTGTAATTATACCTCCTAGTCTCCTATATATACCAAGGAGACATTTTCATTTGGAGTCATCTTGTACTTGAACATTTATGTGGGGTAAAAGGAGGTTTCCCCCTCGAAGAGTCTTATTATCTGAAATTATCTCTTTTTCAAGGTGTTCAGTACTTACTCTGACGTTTTTCTATGCTATATTGATATTTGGTTCTTAACAAAATCTTCCCATGAGAGCCATGCTTAGAGATATTCCATAAGGGGACCACTTTGGAGACTTATCCAAATACACCCATCACATATTTTGACATCAATGAAAACCATTGCTTGTTGACATCAATGACAACCAATTGTCCAACAATCTCCCCCCTTTTCATTGATGGAAACATTAATAGCATGGAAACACTCATGCTCCTACTCATGCTCCTTGTGTGACCATTTCTCCCCATGTGACCATGTATCCCCTTGTCTCCATGCATCTATTATTTCTCTCTATTTCCATGAATTTGTTCTTTCTTTCTCCCTTTTACATCAATGGCAAAGGGTAATTCACCTTGTGGATTCTCCCCCTATCTACAAGCCTCTCTCTTCTTTTCATGTTGCTTCCTCGTGTAAATCTCTGATGTATATGAAAAACATTCAAAAGATTATTTACTTGGATTCTTCAAGTATTATGCTTCTCTCCCCCTGTCTTACTATTCCTGATGCCATGTAGATCACTGTGGGGAAGAAACTACTCCAATTTTATGTCGAAGATACTCAAAGGTCTCCTTTGGAAGAGGTTTAGTGAATATATCTACAATATTCTTTTTTATCTCAATTTATTCTAGCTTGATGTTCTTTTTTGTAACATGTTTCCATAGAAAATGAAACTTGATCAGAATGTGCTTCATCTTGGAATGAATTACCATATTCTTGGAGATACTAATAGCACTCATGTTATCACAGAGTATCAAAATAGGCTTGACATATTCCACTTGTATATCCTGCAAGGTCTGCTTCATCCATAGAACTTGAGTGCAACATGTTTCTACTGCAATATATTATTCTTATGTTGTGGACAAAGATATTGATGATTGTTTCTTTCTCAACTATTATACCAAACACTCACCCAAGTAGAAATATTATCCACTTGCACTTCTTCTATCATCAATGCTACCTACCCAATTTGCATCTGTGTAGGCTACCAAAGATAGATCATTCCCTTTTGGATACCATAATCCAAAATCTTATGTTGCCTTGAAATATTTGAGTATTATTTTTACTGCCATGACATGTGTTTCTTTCGGTGTTGCTTGAAATATCGCAACCTCTCCAAATGCTTGCATCCCATCTAGTATTGATGTTGTCACATAGAGTAAGTTTCTAGTCATTGATCTGCAGAGTCTTTGATCTACATCCTTAGATTCATCTTTCTTTCTCAACTTGCAATTACTCTGCATAGGATTATTTACGGGTTTGTAGTCTTCCATTTCAAATTTATTTAGCATTTATCTAATGTACTTGGTCTGGGAGATGGAAATACCTTTATCATGATGACACATATGTAATCCCACAAATAAATTCAAATCACCAAGAAAAGACATTTCGAACTCATTATGCATGTCTTTAGCAAACCTATGACTCATCCTGTCATCATTGCTCCCAAAGATAATATCATCTACATAAACTTCAATTATCAGTATATTGTCTTGATCCACTTTTATGTAGAGATTTTTGTCTCCATTACCTTTATTGAATCCTTGTTGTTGTATATNATGTACTTGGTCTGGGAGATGGAAATACCTTTATCATGATGACACATATGTAATCCCACAAATAAATTCAAATCACCAAGAAAAGACATTTCGAACTCATTATGCATGTCTTTAGCAAACCTATGACTCATCCTGTCATCATTTCTCCCAAAGATAATATCATCTACATAAACTTCAATTATCAGTATATTGTCTTGATCCACTTTTATGTAGAGATTTTTGTCTCCATTACCTTTATTGAATCCTTGTTGTTGTATATACCTATACAATCTTGAATACCATGCTATAGGGGGATGTTTAATTCCATACAATGTTGTCTTCAACCTTCATACATAATCTTCCCTTTCTAATAGTAGAAACCCTTCAGGTTGTTCGATGTAGACTTCTTCTTCTAATTATCCATTCAAAAAGTATGATTTTACATCCATCCGATACACCTTGATTCTTTTGGAACATGTATAGGCTAATATTAATCTGATTGCTTCCATCCTAGCAATTGGGGAAAAGGTCTCTTCAAAATCTATACCTTCAATCGGAGAATATCCTTTGCATACTAACCTTGCTTTGTTGTTGGTTACATGTCCACCCTCATTTAGTTTATTCCTGAAAACCCACTTTGTACCAATCATGTTCTTGTTCTTCGGTCTTGCAACTAGTTACCATGTGTCATTATTCTCTATCTGATCCAATTCTTCATCCATAGCCTTGATCTAGTTCTCATCCTTGTTGGCCTCTTCAAAACTTTTTGGTTCAACTATAGATAACAACAATAGGTGTTGTTGTTCAGGTGAAAGTATTCTTCTTTGGGTTTCAACTCCTACATATTTATTCCCAATAATTTGTTCTGGTGGATTTTATTTTTGTACTTGTCGGCTAGGTGTCTTAGGAAGTATATGTTTCTCATATTCCTCTTGTTTTGATTTTGGCTACTCTTCTTCTTCCTCTTCTTCTTATTTTAGATATTCATAATCATCCTGCTCTTCTAAGTATTTTCTTCCTTCTTTGTCCTTTTGTACATAGGTCTCATCAATATTTACATTGATGCTTTCCACGATTCTATTGAGTCTTGGACTGAAGCATTTGTAATCTTTGATTTTTCTTAAGTACCCAACTAATATGCCCATATCAACTCGGTAGTCAAATTTTCCAATCCTGCCATATTCTCTTTTGATATAACATTTGCTTCCAGATACTCTGAAACATTTTACTTTTTCTAGTGTTCCTTTCCATAACTCGTAGTGAGTCTTATCAATTTTACTTCTGAGCATTCCTCTATTCAGGATGTGAATTATTGTATGTATTTCTTGTGCCCAAAATATGTCACTCAACTTGGAATATTTCAACATGGTTCTGGCCATTTCCTGTATTGTTTTGTTCTTCCTTTCGACAACTCCATTTTGCTGAGGTGTCTAAGCATTCCGAGAATTGTCTCTTTATTCCATGTTCACTACAGAAATCCATGAATTCATTTTATTTAAAATCTCTTCCATTGTCTGATCTTAAGCACTTGATTTTCAAATCCATCTTGATTTCAACCATCTATTTGTATATATCGAAGTGTTTGAATTCCTTTGACTTCTTCTTGAGAAAGAAAACTATAGTCATTCTTGTGTAGTCATCAACTAGTAACATAAAATAATGTTCACCATTTAATCCCTCCGTTCTTGTAGGTCAACATAGATCAGTGTGTAAATATCCAACGGTTTTGTCGTGGAGTACTCTTTTGACTTGAACTTGGTCCTAGTTTGTTTTCCTTGTAGACAATGCTCACATAGAGTATTTTTTGGCTTTGATATCTCAGGCATTCCTTTCATTGCTTCATTTCTATTGATTTTGACAAGGTTATCAAAGTTTATCATGTGACCCATCCTTCTGTGCCAAATCCAACTTTCATTTTCCTTTCCTAAGAAACATTGTTCACTTCCAATCTCATTCAAGACATATATGGTGTTTGGGGTTATTCTAGTTATAGCCACCAATTTGTTTGATCCTTCTTTTTTTATCTCACATTTTTTTTAGTCAAATAAAAGTTTGTGTCCTTGATCACACATTTCACTGACACTTAGAAGTTTTGTTTCATATCTTTGAACAGTAGAACATTTTATGCCTTGGAATATTTGCTTCCAAGCTTGATTGTGCCTCTACCTATTATTTTGGATGATTTATCATTTCCAAATGAAATTGATCCATCTCTTTCCTTCTTTAGGGTAAGAAACCTATTTTTTCCTCGGGCTTTTTTGTCTGAAACGTTGACAAGCTTTCAAAAACACTGTGGTTCTTCCAGCAATTTCTAAAAAAACCTATTCTTGTCACCTGTCATATGATTCCAACAACCATTGTCAGCATACCACCCATTTTTCACGTGTTGCACTTGTAGAGAAAGCGAGAATTCTTCAATTTTGAATTGATCATGATTTCTTCCTTGTATCCTTTTTGGTTATTTTTTATGATTGTTGATATTCTTCTTTGGTTCCTTTGGAGTAATAGTCAGTCTACAATCATTGTCCATGTGTCCAAAATTGTTGCACTTGTAGCACTTTATTTCATTACTTATTGAACCAAAACTATTGTGATTTCTATTAAGTGCTTCATGTGACTTTATATGATAATTGTTGTTTGAATAGCCTTCATATTTGCTTCCATTCTTGGCATAGGCTCTAGAGTTTGCAGCTTTGTGACCAAAATTGTTACAAAAATAGCATAAACCAAGACAAATAGTTGGATACCTAGATGTAGGGGATATTTTCAATGGTGTTGGTCTTATGAATCCTTCTTCTTCTTGAGATGTTGTTGATTTTTGGTTCTATGTAATGAATATTCTAGGTGGTCCAATTCCTCTGTGTTTTTCTTCTTGAGTACCTATGACTATTTATGAATAACTTCTTTTTTCTGCTTCATGTTATGCTGGATTGGAGTTTGAACCTTTCTCGGTCTACATATGGTTGTATCCTAGCCCGGACCTGTCATAGTATGGCCTTTGACTAATGATGATCTTATCCAATATCTTGGTGTTATTCTGCTGCATATCTTTCTTTTGAAGATCTTTTCTTAAGGTGACTATTTCTTCTTCTAAGATTTCAATCATCTTCTCCTTATATTCTAACTGATTTCTGAGTGTTTCTTCAATCCTTATGTCTTATTCTATCTGGATTTTTAACTTTGTGATTATCTTCTCGATTTCTTCTGAGTTGGAATTTTTAGATCCTTTTTTCTTTTTTAACTCTGCATTGAGTGACCTGATTTTCTTTCTTTCTTTCCCTAGTTCTTCTAAGGTACTAATTAATTATACTCTGAGATCAAATTCACCTTCTTCTTTGAAATATTGATAATATTATTCATCATCTTATATTTCCATGAAGAGTACTCTTTCTGAATCATTTTCACTATCATCATCCTCGTCTTATGAAGATATGTCTTCCTCTGAGTAAAAATGTTTCTAGAAGAATTTATTTTTGTTCCTTCTCTTGTCTCCCTTTTGATTTTTATTTTTCTTCTTAGGATATTCTTCTTCATCACTACCTTTATTCTTAGAATAAGGACATTTATAAGAAAAATGACCAATACCATCACAATCAAAATATTTCAATGGAAGCATAAATTTGTACTTGTCGGTTCCTTTTTTTCACTTACTTACAAAGTTAAGTTTTCCACTTCTCATATTCCTCTGAATAATCGCTACAACTGCAATTTGGTATTTACTTTTTCTTGTTTTGATTATTTATCTTCTTTCCATATTTCTCAATTGGGGGAGTGGTTGGCGCTTCATATCCATCTACTACTGACTTCCAAACATCAAATCCTTGTTCCTGTAAAAGGGTTTGCATCCTTTTATTCCAAAAGGCATAGTTCTATCCATCAAACCTTGGTGCTTCAATCTTAGTGTATTCCATGATCTCCTTCCAATGGTTAAATTGTTTCTTGAAGGACCTGCTCTGATACCAATTGTTGGAATACTTAGAGGGGGGGTGAATTAGTATGAGAAATTTATTATCACTTTTAACCACAATATGTAATCATCAACATCATCAGCGGTATATCATCAACATATCACGAGAAGTATAAATCAATAGAGAATAATCGACATCCATAGAAACACAATACACTAGAATTTACATGGAAACCCAAATGGGAGAAAACCACAAAATGATTTTATTATATATCAAAAGAATACATTCATTGGAAGCACCAACTTCCTAGTTCTCCAGCTACAACTGGAAGGAGCCTATAAGCCCCTATTTACAGGTTCCAACCTGAAGGAAGCTACAACTCCCTGAATTCTCTAGATCCAACCAGAAGGAGGATACCACCCCCTGATTCTCAAGCCCCAACCTAAAGGAATATCCAACTCCCTAAGTTCTCTGGAACCAACAGGAAGGAGGATACAACCCCCTTTCCTTGCCCTATCCTATCACCCTGAAATATAAATGTAGACCAAATTGTCACTACCATTGATATTGACACTGCCTCTGATAATCAACCTGTCATTGTCACATCAACCTGTAACTAATCATCAACATGTAAACTGTCACTGTCACATCAACCTGTAACCTATCATTTTCCATGTCACTGATATATCAACCAGATCTACTCATATAGACCATATCAACATCAAGTATCCAAACCATGTACTACAATGTACCTCAAGCATGTATCACGCCATATAACATAAGATAAACTTCAAATATATGACAATATCATAAATATGTGCCTCCAACAGTGAACCATAACAACCATATACAATATACCAAGGATATGTCTCAAGCATGTATCAATGATACCAAAACATGGACCTCAAACATATGAAACTATAAACCAAAAGGGCCTCTAAGACATGCCTCAAGCATCTGTTGCATCATCCATGATAACTACACATAAAACCATACCTAAGATCCTATAGACACTCTGTTGTATCAGATGATAGATGAGTAAACCAACATGGGAATTAACAAAATGGTACAAGCATCACTTCACACCCTTTCACAATATTTTCACAAATCTGTGACTTCCTACACTACTTCCCACAAATATTTACGCTTTTCTCCTCTGCAGCCGACGTACATCTATCCCTTGGAGCCCACGTACCTCAAAAACTAGGTTTAATCACATTTCCTGCAACTCTGAGACTTTCACCTTCAACTTTCCTTCGCACCCTTAGACTTTCTACCTCATAATCAACCTCATATTCTCCAATAGACCAAACGTTCTTCAAAAGATAGATAATCAATAGAGATGTGTGTGAACGTTATTATGAGAGACTCCTTGAGGTGTATTTATACTTTTTCTAAGTAACATATTTCCTTAATTTAGGGGTTTCTTGTTACAACCACTTAACCCTTTCATTAATTTTCTTGTAACCAACTAGCGGCTTCATAACCCATGTTTGGGGCTTCCAACTTCATGACCTCATAAATCCTCAACCGTGAGAAACCACGTGGTGTACCACCTATAACTGGAAATGGTATGACGAGGAATATCCATCCATGAGTGAGTTACCTACATTTACACTATCCTTCATGACCTTTTTCCTTGATCAACTATGGTTCCCATGACCACACCTTTGGGGATTTATGTAGACTTCTTCAAAGAATCTTCCTGTGAGGGCCATGCTTAGAACTACGCCATAACGGAACCATGTTGGAGACTTCTCTAAATACACACATAACATCTATTGACATCAATGACAATCACTACTTATTGAAATCAATGACAACCAATTGTCCAACATGCCATATTTGAATGGTGTCTAATGATGCTTCCCAAGTGTAACATCCCCACTATAATCCCCAGTTTAATTAATGCTTATATAGATATAATGTAGAGCTATCGTCAAAGTGATGTAATATGAAAGTTGTATTTCTATGTTTTAATAATAAAATATGATTTCATTTTGCTAAAGGGACATGGACAGAGATGGGGGATGAATTAGTCCAAAAGAGAGGGGAGTGTCTAGGATAATTCCTAAGAGGGGTTCCAAGGGGGAATTTCCCATTTATATTAAATTCAACCCATTTTTCCTAAATTTTCTATTTGTATATGAACCTTCTATATTTTGATTGAGTGTTCCCGAATACAATCATTGAATACATTTAAGAGGGTGGATGTGAGTAGTCACATCCCATAGTTATTGAGTACATGGTGGATGAGTACAATCAGCTTAGGGAAGTGTGTGAGTCAAGCAAGCAATCCAAAGGGAGGAAATTTGTATGGGTTGGGACAACAGTTTTAGACAGTCAAGTTTTATACATGAGTAGAAAGTACAGAGAAATAAAGAGATCTTGGAGTTGGTGCAACCATGGAGGGAAAATTCTAGAGTATGTTGGAGTGTATTTGGAACGAATTAGAGCTAAAGACAAAAGAACCAAGGTTCAGGCCTAAAGAGTGAAATCCTAAGTGAGTTGCACTAAAACACTAAGTGTTTGTTGTTGTTTGTTGGTAGTTTTTCCTAGCAACAATTCCCCTTGAGTTCGTAGTTGAGATATTCCTAGTTGCCTATGCCAGAGAGAACCTGGTAAATGAATGGGTTGCCCAATGGACTAAGATTAGTGAAGGGGTACATTCCTTGGGTTGGGTAGGTCAAGAGGAAGATAGTTGGTGGAAAATCTATATAGTTGTAGGAGAATACCAGTGGGTTGTGAGTTTTCTAAGCTATGAGTGGATTGTGAGAGACCACCCTCTTTTGTGAATTACTAGCCTTAACTCGGGGGTGATTGGATGTTGATATTTGGAACAACCATTCTATGGTTGGGTGGAACAACTGTCGCAAGCAGTTGGTTGCACAACATATTTAAAAGATAAGTGTTTTATCTTGTTGTTGTGTTATTTTAAATGTGTTATTGTTGCGCATGAACTCTGTGCATTTCAGAATGATGTATATGTTGTTGTGTTAAATTACTAAGTTTCATTCATGTCTATTTATCTTGTTGTAAATGCATTAAATATATCCTAATGGATAGTATTTATTTATGGTTGTAATTCATAGCTGAAATCTATAGGAATTTATTTAACTGTAAAAAATTATTTTTATGAGTATTTTTCACCGTAATGTTCCTCGGTTGGGTTGGGGGATGTTACATTATGATATCAGAGAATATGGGTCAAACACCGAGTATATATGGGATTGAACCAGTGCAAATTTGACAAATTTGTTGTTGTATTTTTTTTCTGTGACGAGTTTGGGAGAAAATGGTGAAAAATCAGAGAGAAAACCCCAAATTCGTGAGCAAGATTCGCATTTAAATGACTTATATCTTTTTAAGACGTTTAATGGATTTAAAATGCAAATTTGAAAAGATGAATTGGACTTGGAATGGTCTATTTTTTATTTTTAATGGTCATTGTAGAATTGCAAGCAGTTTGGAAAATCGACAGTCGATATTGTGTTTGATCTCAAGATCGACGACTGAGATTCAATTGATAAATTTAAAAAAATTGCAATGTTTTGGTCATTTTGAAAGGTCGATCAAATCAACTTCCAGGATTCATTTTGGTGGTTTTTAAAATGGATTAGATCGACGGTCGAGGTTCACTAGTAGATTTGGGAGAATTTCGATGAATCAAGGGTTCATATCGTTTCGATTGGGATATTGACAGTCCAAATCAATCATAGAAATGTCAAAACATTTTTAGGTGTTCAATTTCACCAATAGAAATCGTCGATGGGTGATAGTCGAGTCAGCTGAAATGGTGAAGATTTTGGTTCGGACAAAATACATCGTTGACTGTCGATGGACGACTGTCGGGGGTTGATCAAATCCAGCGAAGTATTTTCATTCTCCATCAGAAATCATCAATCGATGATCGAGCCTATGGTCAAGCGTCAACTAATTCGACAAAGTGATTTGAATCAAGCAATAAAAATCATCGATGGTCGATGGGTCAATGTTCAGGCATCGACCAATTTGGCGAGGTGTTTGAGTCTTCGAAGAGAATCAGCTGATGGTTGATGAAGAAAACATGTTGATGATGTTTCATCCCACATCAGCATCCATGTGTCAGGCCATGTCAACATCCACATGTCGTTCCATGTTAGTAGTTTCCATGTCATCACCCACGTGTTGTTCCACATCATCAGTTTCCACATCATCCTAGAAGTGACCAACGACCGATGGGTGGGTCGACCGAATTTGGGAAATTTTTCATCATTCATCGAGGATCGTCAATCATCAATGGGTTGATGGTCAGGAATCACCTAGATTAGTAAGGAGTTGCATTCACTAATGGAAATCACCGATGATAGGGTCATCTTGTTTAGAAGGTGTACTAATCGGTCATCGAGGAGTTGGGTTGATGATCGTTGATCAGGTCGGCAGTTTGGGGGAAGTGTTGTATGTGATAAAGGAGAACATTGGTCATTGATGGTCGATTGATTTCATATCAACGACTCATATTTCATGTAATTATGTATCGACGAATAATATTTAAAGGGTTGTTACAGTAGTAAAACAATCAATTTTATGTGAAATTTTGTGGTTTTTGAAGGTCATTAACTTGCGGGGCATGTTTTAGGCCCTAAATGACGTTTTTAGCCAATCAAACCCCATGATAAAAAAGTGTATCAAGGTACACACTGTATTTTTAGCTCAAATAAAAGGGCTCAAGGAGATCTTTCCAATGAGCTAAATTGTTCGCAAAACAGAGCTCGTATGAGAAAGCTATAGCCAAAACAGTAAGGGTAAAATTTTGGCATAAATTTACTTCCAAGGGGCATAACTCCTTGCTCAGAAGTATGTTTGGGAAACAAGATAAATATGTGGAAATATTGTGATCCATAGAATCCATCAATGGAGCCATAATTTGGTTATGGTTACCTAAAAATGTGCAGGAAGAGAAATAAGACACGTGTAGCATGTAGGGGTAAATTGGGTAAAACAAACTAAACTTCTTCAGACCATGACTTTCAGCTCAGAGCTCGGATTTGAGAAAAAAAATAATCATTGGAAAGGTATTAAAGCGTAGAAGACATATGTCAGGCTAGAATTTTGAATTGGGAATTATAATTCTCCATAAATTAGTAAATATATTTTTGTAGAAGTAAAAGAGTAGAAATTGCAACTTATAAATGTCATAATGTTTCGCTCAGAAGTCAGAATGAGGCATGAGTATAGTGGTTGGAAATATGTTTCAGAGAGGAATGAATCAAGGGAATCAAAATTTGAATTGGTGCAAAGTGTCCTTCATAAATTGATGAATAAACAACTTGCATTCTAATGGATGAAATGTCTTATGTTATGCATGTTTCTAACAGTAATTATTTCATCAAAAGTTCTTGCATAATTAGAGGTACAGGAAGGAAAATTTGGTTCTTATATGGGGACTGGAGTTATGGGTGATGCTCAAGGATCTTACAGCTATGAGGAAGATATTAGAGGCTTGAATTTCAGCATGGGTAATGTTGATGCATAGTCAAATGGTAGAAGGGATAGGCAGGAGCCTATCACTATGAGAAGCCTGCATAGATAAGTGCATAGCTATAGAGGTCCTAATGAAAGGATTATGAAGACTCATGAGGAGATACATTAAAGAATAAACATGTTTCATAAGAAATTTAACAAGGATTTTGGCACTAAGAAAAATTCTAGTGCTAGATGACTGTCGGCATCTAGATCCTATAGAAAAAGGGATGATCATGGAAATGATAGGTAGTCAAGAAGCATGAGTAGGAACCATCATTTTCCAAATCAATACACCATAAGAACTCATGAAAGTTAGGCGCCAGGGAGAATACCATGTGTTTATCTTTTTAGGAGGCAAAGAAGAATGTCTGAGGGAGACATATTGCAAGGTGAGCTCAGAAATATCAAGCCACCAACTTTCAATGGTGAGCACAACAAGGGAGAAGAGGCCAAGGCATGGATGTTGTAAATAAAGAAATATTTCCAACTGCATGACTACCCCTCCTGGCTATAAGCTATAATTGCAACCTACAACTTTCAAGGAAAGGTAGCCATGTGGTGGGATTATCTTAAGCAAGCCAGGAACCTTGATGATAAAAGGATCTCATGAAGGTAGTTCAAGGGATATTTCCAAGAGAAATATTTGTTTGAGCATTGTTATGAAAGAAAAATGAAAGATTTCTTTGAACTCAAGTTGGGAACCATGACGATGGATGAATATGAGAAGAGATTATTTGAATTGTTGAAGTATGTTGACTTCATAAAGGATGAGAAGGTCAAAATCCAAAGGTTTCTAAGTGGGTTACCCTCCTTCTATAGTGACAATATTCAATATGATAACCCAAACACTTTGGAATAATCCATAAGAAGAGAAAGGAATATTTATTAGCAAAATAGAGGAAGGCCATTTTTCCAATTGGCTTGGAATGACAAGATGAAGGGGGAAAAGGATCAAAGGAAAAAAAATAATAAACCACCATTTTTCAAGAACAACACCAAAGAAAATCAATAAGGACAATCAACCCAAAATGAGCACAATACTACAAATTCATTTGGGAAAATACCAAGGCAGTATCATGTACAATGTTGGGGATGTGAGGGAAATCACTTATATAGGGATTTTCCTCACAACGAATAAATAATGAGGATTGTTCACAACATTCAGGAGGCTAAAATAGTTGAATACATGGGAGGAAAAATGACAACGATTTATGCAGCCTTGAACAACAAGAAAGAAGAGTATCAATCTCCCATGATTGATGTGTAAGGTAAGATTGATAACCATACCATAGAAATTTTAATTGATTATGTAGCTAGCCATAGTTACATAAATGATAACAATGTTCAAATATTTCACTTTCAAAGGAGTAAGCATAAGAAAACTTGGTTATTTCAGTTATCCATAGGGGCTCAAAGGAAAATCAATGAGTTGGTTAAAGATTTTTCGTTAAACATGAATGGACTTAGCATAAAAGTAGATGTAAACATCATACTATTAGGTTCATATGATTGTCTAATTGGCATGGATTGGTTGGAAAAACACCATGTTGTCCTAGAATGTTACAATAAGACAATCACATCTCTTGATGGGGATGGGAAGAAAGGAAAGGTTCCAGGCATTCCAAGAGTTGTTGTTGTTAGAGAGATTTCAAATATGCAGTTGAAAAAAAGTTTCAGGAAGGGATGTCGGATTTTTATACCCCACATGGAAAATGCCGCCAAAGATAAAGTGTCAAGCATTGAAGACCATCCGGTCTTGAGGGATTTTGAAGATGTTTTTAGGGAAATCCTAGGATTTCCACCAAAGAGGGACATTGATTTCTCTATTGATTTTGTGTAAGGAGCTACCCCAATGTCCAAGGCACCATACAGAATAGAAACACCAGAATTGAAGGAGTTGCATATGCAGCTTAAAGAATTGTTAAAGAAGGGGTATATACGTCCAATTTTGTCACCTTGGGGAGCCCAAGGTTCTTTTTATGAAGAAAAAAGATGGAACCTTAAGGATATTTATTGATTTCAAATAGTTGAATAAGGTCACCATAAAGAACAAATACCCTTTGCCAAGAATTGATGATTTGTTTGATCAACTGAAAGGTGCAAGAATTTTCCAAGATTGACTTGAGATCATGCTATCATAAAGTGAGGATAAAGGAAGAGGAAATCAGAAATACATCATTCAGGACAAGATCTAGGCATTATGAATTCATGGTAGTGCCATTTTGGCTATCAAATTCCCCGTCATTTTTTATGTGTCTAATGAATGGAGTGTTCAGGGAGTACCTGGAAAAGTTTGTAATTATGTTCCTAGATGACATACTGATCTACTCTAAGTTAGAAGAGGAACATGATAAGAATTTAATAATTATATTGAAATTTTTAATAAAACATAAATTGGATGCTAAGCTAAGTGTATCTTTTATCAAAATAAGATTCACTACTTGGGGCATGTAATTTCAGCAGAAGGGATAGAAGTGGATCCTGAGAAGATAGAATCCATTAGAGGATGTAAAATGCCAAGAAATTTCACACTAGTCAGATCATTCATGGGTCTTGTCGGTTATTACTGAATATTCATAAAAGGTTTTTCAAAGATTACAAGTCCAATCACTTCCTTGCAAAAGAAGGGAGTAAAATTTGAGAGGAATTCCAAGTGTGAAGAGAGTTTTTAGCAATTGAAGGAAATTGATCTGAATTATTTTCAGTACGAAATGAGAGAGGGGATATAACAAATAAATGCACAAAGATATATAATATATCCAATAATATAACAGATATATATCAGAGATATAACCATAAACACAAAGATATAGTAATACACAATTTATATTAATGAGCGAAATGTACAAAACTATAGAAATATAGAGTGAAAGACTCGCTAGAATGGTGGAAGCTTATCTCTGAGAATAAATGTGATAGATACGCTCATTCATAAGAAGATGGTTGTTAAAATGAGGCTCCAAACTCATTTTTAACATAAATAAAATCCAAAACCCTAACCGTGGAAGATGAAAATCCAACAGTTTTATGGACCCCGTTTTGGGTAGTTTGGTGTATCAACTTCCTAGGGGCGTAACTTTGACATACGATTTTCATTTGGGGAACATGATAGATCATTGGAAAGGTATCTAAAATGAGCTTCATTTTGGGGGAAAAATTAAATACCTTGGTTTTCATTGAGGTTCTCGATCGTGAAAAAAATCGTTTAGGCCCTCAAAATGGCCCCAGACATTTAGCACCCGAAAAACTGTTAAAAATAGTAAATTGCTAACAAAATATTTTGAGTCGGTTAGAATAGGTGGGTGGCGACCAATATCCACCTAGATAAATCCTCCCTCCTTAGGAAGAAATGGCCACCATTGTGTTTATTTCTCGGGGGGGAGGGGAAAGTGTTTTTTGAATCTGAATCTTTGTGAGTTGCTTGCCTTGCTGGAGAAGTTGTGTTGGTTAGCTTGTTGAAGGTTGTCATGAACCTATTGTTGGTGGGGTTGAATCTATTCAACCAACCTATTGTATCTTGGCTTGATTGGGCAGTGTGTAGGCACCCTTGTAGGTGAAGAAGCAATATATGATTTCTCTTCTATAATCTGCTTCTATTGGATAGAAAGCTCTTGGGCCAAGGCTGCAATGGTTGCAATCTGCTTCTCTTTTGAATATATTGTGAAGGGGATAAATTTTGCAATATGAGAGATTACCTTACGACACTGTTTTGGTGGGAGAGTGTTTGGAACTACCTTTGGTATCTCGTAGAGTTGACCCCCCAAAGTAATAGTGAAACTATGGGGTCGAGAATCATAAACATCATGATGTTTCCACATATATGGTTGTCCCAAAATAACATCACATACATCAAGAGGGGCCACATCAAATAATACCTCATCCTTGCAAGGATGGATATTGTATGAAAATTGGAATTGTTGGATGACTCAAAGATCTCATCCCTGGATTGTATGAAAATTGGAATTGTTGGATGACTCAAAGATCTCATCCCCGGTGTGGAAGCCACTCAATGTTGTATGGTTGCAGGTGTGGTGTTGTCGACAATTCCAATTGTTTGATGACCTCTGTTGACATGAGTTTATTATAGATTCCGCTATCGACAATAAAATATAGTGGGGTTCCCTTCAACCAAATCTATGAATGAAAAAGGTGTTTCCCCTCGTTAGGATCTTTTGGTTGTTCTGGTTGAATTGTTGCGGTCCTGACAGTAGCAGTGCGGTATGCATTGATGATCTTTCTTCTCCCATTATTTTCTGAATCAGGGTTCAGATCCTTTTCTTTGATCTCTTCCATCAATGATTGTTTTGAGAGACAGTCATCATTGTTGTACCAGGGGATTTTTTGGAAATCACACCACTTTCCAGTGTCCTTCTTTGTCTTTCTGTTACCCTTCTTTTCCTCTAGCTTGGATTAGTTTTTTGGAGGTTGTTTGTTAGGGTCCTCTTTGTCATACTTTGGTTGTTGCGTATTTGCATACCTAAACTCCCATTTGTTCTAGTGCCTAAATTTTTGTTTGATTTTGATAGCATATAGATATGCATCTCCCATTGATGAGATGTCCAGGAAATCCATTTCCGTTTGGATGTACCTATGTAGAGCCCTGCAGTATTTCCGAGCCAGTTGTCACTCGTAGTCTTTTATACCCAGAATGGTGCGCAAGGTATGGAAAGTATTTGTGAACTTTGGCACTATTTGGCCCCTCTCTTGTTGAAATGTGGTCCATCTCATGTATTGGTTGTCATAGTTACCAACAGTGTAATATTGTTCCTTGACCGCATCCACAAAAAACTCCCAAGTGGGCTCGGCCCCATATTTTCCAGACTCCTTTGTGGAAATTTTCCCACCAATGTTTGATATGGGGGAGAGCCTTAAGGAGTGTGAATGTGATCTTTTCCCTGTCATAAAAATTGTGAATAGAGAAATAACCTTCTAGCAGATTTAACCATTTTCCTAGGGCATCCGCATCGATCTAACCTTCAAATACGGGAATATCAAAATTAACTTGTACCTTGAAAGGAGAGGTGCCTCCAAAGTGGTTTCTTGATGAAGATGCACCTGCTGTTATTGGTGGGCATTGAAAGATGTGGGAAAAATTCTCCATCATTTCGTCCCTCTGTCACATGAGATCTTGCTCAAGAAATAGATTAATAGAATCATCTTCTTTGTCATATTTATTTTCTTCCACCATGGAGGGTTTCTTGTGCATGCGAGAGTGATTTTCCTCAAGAGAGACAATCTCGATACCCAACTCTAAGCTCGTCGGGGACATGCACTGAAAAACGATCAAGAGTAACCTACTTTGATACCACTAATCCAGATTATTTTCAGCACAAAATGAGAGTGGAGATATAATAAATAAATGCATAAAGATATATCAAATATCCAATAATATAATAGATATATATAAAATATATAACCATAAACACGGAGATACAGTAATACACAATTTATATTAATGAGCAAAATGTACAAAAATGTAGAAATACAGAGTGAAAGACTCGCTAGAATGGTGGCATCTTATCTTTGAGAAGAGATGTGATGAATAAACTCATTTGCAAGAATATGATTATTAAAATGAGGCTCCAAAGTCCTTTTTAACATAAAAAAAAATCTAAAACCCTAACCTAGGAGGATGAAAATCCAACAGTTTTGTGGACCCCATTTTAGGTAGTTTGGTGTATCAACTTCCTGAGGGCGTAACTTTGGCATACGATCTTCGTTTGGGATGCACGATAGCTCATTGGAAAGGTATCAACGAGGAGATTCATTTTTGGGGCTCAATCAAAGACTATGTTGTGATTGAGGTGCCTGGTCATGAAAAAACATTGTTTAGGCCCTCAAAATGGCCCCAAAAGATTAGGACCGAAAAAACTGCTAAAAATAGTAAATTTCCAAAAAACAATTTTGAGTCATTGAAATAGGTGGGTGGCCATTGATATCCACTTGGATCATAAAATATTTACAAGTGCGCCAATATTTAATATCGCATATCTAGATGGAGATTGTTTTGTGTGCACTGATGCATGCAAGGAAGGGCTGGGTGGAGTCCTTAGTCAAAAATATCGTGTGGTATGTTATGAGTCCATAAAATTAAAGGAGCATGAGAGGAATTATGCTACCCATGATATAGAGTTAGAATAAATTGTACATGCATTGAAAATGTGGAGGCATTAGCTCATGGGTAAGAAATTTTCACTAAGAACAGACCAATATGGTTTGAAGCATTTTTTTGGACAACCAACACTAAATGCTAGACAAACTAGATGGCTTGAATTTCTTAACGAATATGACTTTGAAATTAAACATATAAAAGAAAAGGAAAATCAAGTGGTTGATGCACTCAGCAGGAAAGCTCATGAAGTGCATGTTGCAGCCATTAACATGTACAAAACTTATATGAAATATCAAATCATTGTAGCAGCAATTCAGATCAACACTATGTGAAAAGAAAAGAAACATTGTAGCAAGGTAATTTTTAGAAAAAATTCAATTCTTATGAGATGAAACAAGATGGAGTTATCATGTACAAAAGAAAATTATATGTGTTGAATTCCAGTGAGATAAAAAATGCAGTGTTAAAGGAAATGCATAATGTGTCATATGTTGGACACTAGGGATATCAAAAGACAATTGCAGCTACAAGAAGCTCATATTTTTGGCTAGGAATGAAGAAAGAAGTGGTTAATTACATAGCCAGATGTATAGAATGCCAAAAGTTAAAGATAGAGAAGAGACATCCAAAAGGTTTTCTACAGCCATTTCCCATTCTGGAATGGAAGTGGGAAGTTTTCATGGTGGATTTTATTACGAAGCTACACGAAACAGTGAAGCAGAATGATTCCATCATGGTGGTGGTGGATAAATTAGCAAAAGTAGCTCATTTTATTCTGGTGAATAAAACGCACAAGGAAACAAATATTGCAGATATATATATAAGGGAAGTTACTAGACTACATGGGGTCCCTAAGGTAATAGTTTCATACATAGATCCAAAGTTTACTTCCAATTTTTTGAAGGGTTTGGTCAAAGTATTTGGGACAAATTTAAATATTAGTATAATGTATCATCTAGATTCAAATGGGAAAACAGAGAGTAATAGAATCATCGAAGACGCTCTTAGAATGTATGTGATGGATCAACAATCAAAGTGGGAAGATTATATCCACTTAGTGTAATTTTCCTACAATAATGGGTAGCAAGCCTCATTGAAAATGAGTCTGTTTGAAGCATTGTATGGAAGAAAGTGTTACACACCAATGATTTGGGATAATCCAGCAAACAAAGTAGTTGTTGGGCCAAATTTGTTAAAATAAATGGAAGAGAAGATGGAAAATATCAAGCAAAAATTTAATTAGCTGTCATTTTTTTTTATGAGTATTCTACATCGTAATTTCCCTCGATTGGGTTGGGGGAAGTTACACCAAGAACGTATCCCTTACAGACTCCTTCAAGGGGAAACACTTTAGGTAAAACAACAACCATGTTCTAAGTTATCACTGCATGAATACTTCAGAAATTCAGGTGTCCTAGTTACAAATGTGAAATTCGACTTCTCTCATAAGTGTGAGAAACAAGTGCAGTTGGTTCAGTTTAAGGTCGAGTCATGTCAATAATTTTTGTAATATGTCCATCAGGTCGAGAGGTGTTAGAATATAGAAGATTGTGCTCATTTTACCATTGACGATACCCTCATCACCCAACCATAGGTCGAAGCCACCCTCCGAGCACCTTGACCTTGACAGAGAAGAGAATCCTGGTAGCAATCCAATAGCCAAGAGAGGCTAATGCACCAAGCAAGAAAAGAAACCAAGTTGATCAGATAATCCCACCCAGAGGCTAGCACACACCTTCCCAGAAACTTGTGCACAAGTTGCTACTGCACCTGTGCAGATCCAGTTCTCTCTGCAACTGCTGAGATGTGAATAATGAGAACTGGCGCCCTGTATTTATAGTAGTTTGGGTAGTTTTACTGGGGCCGACTTCTCCTTCTGGGTACTAATAAATTCATTTTAAATATATTTCTGCAGCCAACAACTTGTCTAGGGTTTCCTTCATTTCTTTGCTTCCTTCCGAAATATTCCAATCTCGTCATAGGTCACAATAGAGGTTCATACCTCCCAAATATACCATAATATTAGCACTCCCTCCTAGCTAGGGAGGTATGGTCTTGAGAATAACAAACCATTCAACTGGTAGCAACATGAGCACTGCCATTATTATCCAACTGGATAATCTCCTATGAAAACTGGTACAATATCAATTGATAGAACACACCTGTGTTTATTCAAGGTAGTACGCAACTACTCAAACTGTGACACATAGTCACAAACAGTGGAACAAAATCCACCACAGTAGTATATCTCTACTATCTAGAGACAGGCAGTCTCCATAACAATCATCTGATGCTAACCTACACAGAAAAATATTGTTAAAATAAACTGAATCATCTGGGCCAATCCTTCACTCACGTCTGTGAGATATGAAATAATATATTCCCTCAGTATAGAACATCAACAATGGGATATCTTCCCTATTCTTCTCAAACAAGGAAGAAGGATTGTTTCTGATTTCTGAGCCTGGACCATTACTCACCCTGGTCCATTCTTCCTACAATAGTCAAAGTGCACCCTGGAAAGAATGTATAAACCCTAAGGAATGTCTGAGTTTGAACCATTCCCCACCCTGGGCCATTCCTCCTACACTAATCAAAGTGCACCTTGGAGAGAATGTATAAACTCTAAGGAATGTCTGAGTCTGGACCATTCCCCACCCTGGGCCATTCCTCCTACACTAATCAAAGTGCACCCTAGAGAGAATGTCTAAAACCTAAGGAATGTATGTCCCTGATCGGTGAGCCTGGACCATTCCCCACCCTGGGCCAGTCCTCCTACACTAATCAAAGTGCACCCTGGAGAGAATGTATAAACCCTAAGGAATTATTGTCTGGACCATTTCCTTTGTTAACCACAAGAGGAAAAGACTGTCCTGCATCAACCTCCAAAACGGACCATTCCTCATGTTAACCACAATGAAAAATCATTGTCCGGCGAGGCGGGCCAGTCTTCTTGAGTAACCCTCAAGAAGAGAGACTTCCCTAGACCACTCCCCATGTTAACCACAATGGGAAGTCGTTGTCTATGATACATCAACAATCAGACTACCTCCCATGTTAACCACAGTGGGAAGTCACTGTTCGTCAGAAATCTCAATCCACTTTCCAAATAGGAAAGAATCTGTCCAATCTGGACTATTACAAAGATAAATAATATGTTAGTGCTCCCTCCTAATCTGGAGATTCATTAAGTCACAAAAATAAATGTTTTCAAGAGTACTTTCTCCTAGCTTGGGGAATCTTCCCTTTCAGCTAAGGGAGTTATTTCCACGATCCCCATGTTCTCTCGGAAATATGCAAACTTAATTCTGGATAGAGGTTTTGTCAGGATGTCTGTTGTCTGCTCATCAGTGGGGATATACTCGAGATTCACCTCTCCTTCCTGGACTTTATCTCAGATAAAGTAGCATTTGATCTCAATGTTCTTCGACCTTTCATGAAACATTGGATGTTCTGATAATCTTATACAACTTTGATTATCACAATATATTATGGTTGATTCTGGAATCTGATCAAATAAATCGGAGATTAACTTCCTTAGCCATACTGCTTTTGTGCATGATTCACAAGATGCCATATACTCTGCTTCTGCTGTGCTGAGTGTGACAGACTTATGTTTCCTACTGCCCCAAGATATCATAATGGATCCCAAGATGAAACACATACCTGAAGTACTCTTTCTGTCTTCTGCACTTCCTGCCCAATCAAAGTCTGTGAATCCATGAAGTTGGATATCACTGGATGTGGTATATCTCAAGCCATAGTTTATTGTCCCATGAATATATCTTAGGACATGCTTTGCAGCTATCCAATTCTCTTGTCTAGGTTCCACCTAGAACTGACTTAATGTATTTACAGCAAACAAAATATCTGGTCGAGTATTTACTAAATACATCAATGATACAATTAGTTGTTGATATAGAGATGGATCTACTAGATCGGAATCTAGGACTTTCATTTTTCTTATATCTGCATTCATAGGAGTGTCCATGGACTTACAGTCCATCATTCCAAACTTTTGAAGGATCTTTATTGTGTACTTCCCTTGTCCAAGGAATACTTCACCACGCTTTTTCCATACTTCTAGTCCCAAGTAATAATGCATGAGACCTAGATCTTTCATATCAAATTCAGAGGCTAGTTCCTTATTGCATTGGATAATAAGAGAATATTCACCTGTTATGAATAGATCGTCAACATATAATAGTAGAATCACAGGTGCATTATTCATGACTTTGTAATAAAGGTTTGGATCTGCATGACTCTTGGAGAAACCAAGTCTTGTTAGATAGCTGTCCATTCTAGCATACCAAGCCCTTGGAGCTTGCTTGAGCCCATATAAATCTTTCTTCAATCTGCAAACATGAGTATCTCTAGAATTTACCTCAAACCCTTGAGGTTGTTCAATATATACTTCTTCTTCAATTGCTCCATTCAGAAAAGTTGTCTTTACATCCATCTGATATAGATTTCATCCCATGGAAGTGGCAAGAGATATGATAGCTCTGATGGAGGTATACCTAGCCACCGGAGCAAAGGTTTCTTCATAATCTTCTCCCTCCTTCTGGGAGAACCCTCTGGCCATGAATCTTGCCTTGTATTTATACACGCTTTCGTCTACTGCATGTTTGATCTTGTATACCCATTTTGAGGTTACCACCAGTTTTTCTTTAGGCCTAGGTACAATTTCCCATACTTCATTTTTCATAATGGATTGATGTTCTTCCACCATAGCTTATTTACATTGTCCCTTTTGGACTACTTCTTCAAATGTGGTCAGTTCTTCATCTAGAAGCTTCGTCGTGTATGATACATAACTTGAGAATCTTTTTGGTCTTTTACTCTTCCTAGATGTTCCTTGTGGAACCTTGATTCTTTCTTCATCTTGTAATCTAGCTTCAAGCCAGGCTGGTCATTTCTTGGTCTTTGGTATGATATCTGAATCAATGTTCTCACATGGCTCCATAGGATTATCAGGTTGATCCTTTTCTTTATTTTCATTTTATGTGTTTTCTTCATTAGGTTCTTCAAGTTCTTCTTCTTCTACAATTTCTTCGATGGATTTCTTGAAGGCCATCATTTCATTGAACGTTACGTTTATGCTAACTTCTATCTTGTGTTGTTATAGAATATATATTATGTAGGCTTTGTATGAATCACTATATCCCACGAATATCCCCTTCTTTCCTGAGGGTTCTAGTTTATTCCTTTTGTCTTTGGGAATATGAGAGTAAACTGGACATCCAAATATTCTTAGGTTTTCCATGTTAGGCTTCTTACCTGAGAAGGATTCTTCTGGTGTCAAGTCCTTCAATATACAATGAGGGATTATGTTTTCTACATATATTGTCATCATTGTTTCTTCTCCCCATAGAAACATGGATAGACCTTGATCGTTCAATAAGGCTTTTACCATTTTTCGATAGATATGTTCTTTCTTTCTGCTACACCGCTTTGTTGAGGATTATGAGGAACAGTCAGCTCCCTCCTAATCCCTGTCGATTTGCAGAATGCAATGAACTCCTTCGAGGTGTATTCTTCTCCATTATCTGTTCTTAATGTCTTGATCTTCTTATTCGTGAGGTTTTCTATTTCTGCCTTGAATTCTTGGAACATGTTGAATACTTCGTCTTTTGATTTCAATAGTTATAGCCACGTCTTTCTTGAGTAGTTATCTATGAAGATTATGTAGTAAAGAGATCCTCCTAGAGATCTGACTAGCATTGGACAACAAACATCTGAGTGTATTAGATCTAGGATTTCCTTGGATCTGTTGTTGTTGCTTGGGAATGGTTTCTTGATATTCTTCCCAAAGGCACATCCCTTGCAGATTCCTTCATGTGTAGATTTCAATTCTGGTATTCCTTCAACCATTTTTCGAAGAAAAGTTAATGCTTGATAATTGATATGAGCGTACCTTCTATGACAAAGCTCATTAGGGTTGACTTTGTCATGTACTAGAGCTTCTTAATTTTGTTCTAGTAGTCTATACAGACTTCCTTCATGACTTCCAATAACCCTAGCATCCTCTATGCTAGAATTCTTATGTCATGATAACACCTTTCCATCCATGAAGGCTATTATGTTTCCTTTATCTTCTAAACATGATATTGATACAAGATTATTTTCTAAACCAGGTACATATAAAACATTGCTTAAGTGAACATGATTACCTAATTCCAATTTGACGGAGGCTTGTCCAAATCCCGACAGGGTAAGTACTTTTTTCTCCAAGATCCACTTTGTATGATGTCTTTCTCTCATTTATATTTGAGAGTCTGGCTTGATCTCCCATCATGTGTCTAGAATCTCCACTATCAATTACCCACATGTCATCTTCAATCGTCCCAGTAAGTGTTGAGTAGTGTAAAAGACTGATTGTTTCACACATGTCCTCGGTTGACTGGTAACTGGTCATGCCTTGATCCAAAAATTCAACTTCATCATTTTTGTCTTCTGAGAGAGCCAAGAGGTGCGTTGAGTTAGGGTGCATTTGAATATCTTCTTCTTGAGAGAGATTCTCCATCACAAGGTGTCAGATCGTAGATTTAGGGTTTCTGCAACTGCTTCTGCTAGTAACCCTAGCTGCAATGTTTTGGAAGCTTCTCATGCTAGTAACCCTAGAGGCAGTTCCTCAGCGAGCTCAATATCTAGTGGTTATTTTTCCTTCCAGCATTTTGGGCTGAATGAGGGGGGTGTGGGCCCATAACCTGTTAGAATATAGAAGATTTTTCTCGTTTTACCATTGACGATACCCTCATCACCCAACCATAGGATCAAGCCACCCTCTGAGCACCTTGACCTTGATAGAGAAGAGAATCCTGGTACAAATACAATAGCCAACAGAGGCTAATGCACCAAGAAAGAAAATAAACCAAGCTGATAAGATAATCCCACCCAGAGGCTAGCACACACCTTCCCAGAAACTTGCACACAAGCTGCTACTACACCTACGCAGATCCATTTCTCTCTGGAATTGTTGAGATGTGAATAATGAGAACTGGTGCCCTGTATTTATAGTAGTCTGGCTAGTTTTACTTGGGCTGAATTCTCCTTCTGGGTACTAATAAATTCATTTTAAATATATTTCTGTAGCCGACAACTTGTCTAGGGTTTCTGTCATTTCTTTCCTTCCTTCCGAAATATTCTAATATCGTCATAGGTCACAATAGAGGTTCATACCTCCCGAAGCTACCATAATATTAACAAGAAGCCCACCGATGAAAATCGACTTTCCATTTTTTTAAATTATGAAATTAGAATTGATATGGCCAAAATTCCACTATCTTACCTGTCTATGTTAACTGAGAAACATAAAAGAGACTGGCTCTGAGATTTGGCACATTATAGACGTCAACAATTTTCCCATGATGGTAGGAAACATTACTCTAACCATAAACATCCAAAGGAAAATCATTATCAACATATATTTTCCTCTCCTTTTCTTCATCCAATCACGTGAACAAGGAGGCATCCTTAGCCATGTGATGAGTGCACCTAGAGACAACTACCCATTCATTCTATGTACAATGAGACAAAAATCCATGAGAAGTTATGACTTGGAAGGTGAATTTATTAGTAGAATGACGATCAGTGCACACATTCCCTTCTAGGCGTTTAACCTTCTCCTCTAAATCCTCTTACTTCTTATAGATAATTGTATCCATGTGTCTATTCTTTCTACAGTACTAACATGTCTTCTTCTTTCGACTTTGTTGTGGTGCATCTATCTCTCCATTAGGTTTTTGGTCACGGTATGCATGTTTCTTTGTAGAGGAATCAAACTATACTCTATCCTTGGGATCCATCTTTCTCTTTCCATTGAGCAAGAGGGATTGATGTTTACCACCAAGATTTCCTTCTTCAATTAATTTGTGTTGATTAGTAATCAAAAGAACACATGATCCTTACCATATTCCTTGTGTATCTTCCAGTTGGTGCAGAAATTCAACACGAACACATTGAATGGTGTTCTCAAGTTCATAATGACTAGATCAATGCATTTTCCATCATTCTTATTATATTTCTTTCCATATTCACCCAATTTAAACTGGAGTTATTTGAAACACGCCAAATAGTCCTCTATTCTATCAAAATAATGAGGATTGAGATATATCAACTCTTTCTCCAACTGCATGACGTGGCTCTCTTTGACTCGGTCGAACTATGACTTTAGTTTCATCCATACTTGATGCGGGAAGTTGATTTGATTGAGGTTAAATCGAATCTCCTGTGAGATATAGGTTGTGATTACCCCCGCAACCTCATCCTTCTTTCCATCAACAATGAACTTTCCCTGATTCTATTTTGGATCTAGAATCACAATCTGCGTATACCACCACAATCCTTTTATATTCAATAGGGCTTCCATATATGGTTCCCATACTGCATAATTTGATCTATTCATAAAAAAATGATCAAGCTTTGATTCCATCTTCTATATCTGGACAAAAATTGTTCTTTTTCAATAATTTCCAATCAACAAACCACCTACCTAGAGTCAATCACACAACATACCTAACTTGGCAAGTTTTGCAGATAACAGGTCAAGATTTTAAACCATGGGCTCTGATACCATGTTGGGGAATAGGGTGGAACATGACATGAAATAAAAAAATATAGTACAGTAGATAATCAAAGAGGAAAAAAAAAATTCAAAGACAAATATGGTGTCTAAAGACACTATTACAACACTTAAGCAAAGTGCACTGTGATCAAAAACATCATAGTACATATTGAACACCATGATCGACATGATATATGTCTTTTATTTCTTAATATCCATGATGATAATGAGCCAAGGATATGTTATTTATATCCTCAATATCTAACCAACTTCCATAGAATCCAGAAGATTTTGTCTACATGTAATTGTCAGTTGTTAGAGTTGACTCCGTCAAATCTGCACTATCGAGTCAGATTGACAAGGATGCTTGACCTAACTTCTCATGCATCTAACTCATAGTTGATTTTTTGGCTGGTCGATCCACCACCTGAGTATATTCAATATTTTTTCGACTGTCTGACCGGTGGGCATGTCAACTACTTGACCGACTAGTGTAGATATCTGGTTGATCGTCTAACCAACTATATCCAGATGTAGGTCAACAACTCAATCGACTGAATCTGAGAGATGTGTGATGAACCATCAATGCTCGATGTTCCAATATAATATTATCAACAAATTAAGATATTTTTGGAAGTAATATATGATTTTTCTAATACATTCATGGACTTATATGAATATTTGTAGATGGAAGATGTGATTAAAGGAGAAGTTGAAGCAATCCCATATTTTAGCAATTATATGGCAGATCATAAGGTCTTGCGGCTCAATAATGATTTTATTCCAAAGGGGTTGGTACCTTTGGAACAACTCTTTGGCATAAATGTTGTACCTGTCAAACCTCTTGTCATCCCAGAGGATGAAAGTATTGAGGATTGTAATATAGGGATAGAGCATGAACCAAAGTATATCAAGTTGTCTAAATACATCTCTCATGAGAAAAAGCAAGAATATCTACAATTTTTCAAAGAGTATATGGATGTGTTTGCATGGAAATATGAGGATTTGAATACTTATGGCAACAACATTATACAACACATGATACCCTTCAAACTTGGTACTAAACCTTTCAGGAAAAACTTAGGAAATTCAATCCCATTTTGTAACCTAATATTGAGAGGGAAGTGAGATAATTATTGGATGCTCAAATCACAATTCCTCTTAGATACTTTGAATGGGTGGCCAATTTAGTTCTAGTGAGGGAGAAGAATGAAGAAATTAGATTGTGTGTGGACTTCAGAAATCTGAACAAATGCTCAGTGAAAGACAATTATCCATTGCCTAAAATGGATCACATACTGCATAAGGTGGTAGGGGAAATAGGATATCCAAGAAGGATGGTTTCTTAGGGTATAATCATGTGGAAATGCACTTGGATGACAAATATAAGACAATATTCACAACACCCTAGGTAATTTTATGTATGACAAAATGCCTTTTGGTTTGATAAACGTAGGGGAAACCTTCCAAAGAGCCATGAGCACAGAATTTGTAAGAGAAAAGGATAGATTTATCATTATTTACCTGGATAATATGAATGTGTTTTCAAATACTAATGAATATTGCATCAAGCACTTAAGAAAGAGTTTTGTTAAATTTAGGAAGTTTGCTTTGTCCTAGAATCCCAAGAAGTCTAATTTTTCCATGAAACAAGGAAATATTTTAAGCCACGTAGTATCCAAAGAAGGATTTAGAATAGATTTTGAAAGCGTGGAGGTTATTAAAAAAATTGGTTTTCCTAGAAATAAGAAAAAAAGTGCACTCCTTTTTCGGAAAAATATTTTTTCTCAAGAGATTCATCCCCAAGTTTGTTGAAATGATGAAAAACATCACTAACATGTTCAAGAAAGACCATGAAATCATATGGACTACTAAATCTAGGGCATCCTTCCAAAAACTCAATGAGGCATTAGGAGAATCTTCAGTCCTAGTTATCCCCAATTATGACAAGAAATTTCTCAGATTCTCTTTTTCCTCTGAAAATATCACTGTTGTTGTGTTATTGCAAAAGAATGAAGGAGATCAGGAGCAACCCATATCGTTTTTTAGCAAAGCGTTAAGGTATGTTGAATTGAAATATAGTAGCATGGAGAAGCAAGTATATTCCTTAGTAAAATCCCTAAAATATTTCAAATACTATGTATTAAATTATAAGATTATGGCATATGTTCCCACCAGTGCCATAAAAGACATCCTCATATAGCTTGACAGTGAAGGAAAAAGAGGTAAATGGATTGCCAAAATTTAGGAGTATGATGTAGAGATCAAACCCACAAAATTAGTGAAGGGACAAGGACTACCCAAGTTGTTGGTTGAGTCAAATTGCAAATATTTAGGTGTACATATGATGTTAAGAGATCTCCTATCATTAGAGCCTGAAATGTATGAAACACAAGAACCATCCCTAAAGGTAGATTCCAAATTCTCCCAAATTGATTGGTATAAGGATATCATCTTTTATCTGCAAAACTTATCGTGCCCACCAATATGGTACAATTCCAAGGATAGATCCATCAAAATTAAGTCTATAAAATACTTCATCTTAGGGGAAAACCTATTTTCAAAATATATATGAGGTATCTTGCTCATTTGTATCATTGAAGAATAAACAGAAGGAATCATCACTATATTTCATAAGGGAGTATGTGATGGTCACCATGCTTGGATATTTATTTCCTATAAGATCCTCAAAGATGGATATTATTGGCCTTCTCTATTCTCTGATATGAACTCTATGGTTAGGGAATGTGTAGAATGTCAAATGTTTGCAGGGAAGAAAAAATTGTTGACACTCCCACTGGGACACATCAGAGTTGAGACACCTTTCCAGCAGTGCAGGTTGGATTTTATTGGGGAAATTAATCACAATTCATGTGGACAACACAAATGGATCTTGACATATATTGACTACTTCACTAAATGGGTAGAATCCATCCCCATAAGTGCAGCAATAGATTCAGTCATCATCAAATTCCTTGAAGAAAACATCTTGGATATATTTGGGTGCCCAAGGGAAATTATCACTAATAATTCTCAAGCATTTAAGTCTACCAAAATGGTATAAATATGCCAAAATTACAACATAGATCTTGGGCATTCAACTTCTTATTACCTATAAGGAAATGGTTTAGTTGAATCCTTAAATAAAATCCTAATCAATATTATCAAGAAGATTTTGTCACAAAATAAAATGGCATGGGACTCTCACATAAAATATGTAGTTTGGGAAGACAGAGCCAGCACAAAAATATCAATTGGAAATTCCCCTTTTTAGTTGGTATATGGATTAGAGGCCATATTTCCTATTCATATTAGCCTCCATGTGATGAAACTATTACAAAATGAAGAGAAATAGTCAGATGATATGCATAGGAGAATAAGTCAATTAATTGAAGTTTAGCAGACAAGGGAACATGTGCAAATCAAATCTCATATTCATCAAGCAAAGATGAAGGATATATTCGAAAAAAGGACCAAAGAGAGAAATTTCATGACAGGAAACCTGGTTTTGAAATGGGATGCTAGAAGAGAATCAAAAGGGAAGCATGAAAATCTTCATAATATATGGTTTGGATGTTTACAGGTTTCTACAGTGCAAGACAAAAACAACTATGAGTTGGCTCACCTAGATGGAGAATTGATTGGGGCTTCTATAAATGGGAGGTTCCTAAAGAACTTTATGTAGTACTGAACAATGCATAATATTTTATCTTGAACATAAGTAGTCTAGTTTCATTTCTTCTTTGAATTGTTTAATTTTGCTCCATTTAATGTTTTTGTTATAGTTTCAAGGTATATAGGGTGCTAATGTATAAGTTGTTGAGTATTTTTGTTTTCACAAATCAAAACAGTTTTGTTGAGTATTTTTGTTTTCACAAATCAAAACAGTTTTCAGGAATGGGTGAAATTCATTTTGAAGATAGACTCCATAACCAAAAAGAGGAAGGCACTAGGTCTACATTTCTTAGCAAATCGCAGGGATATGTTGTCCTTGCTGGAGTCAATGTTAGTACAATATCCAATTTTTTCAGTAATGGAGAAATGTGTGAGGCCATCAAACCTAATTTGGGCCTATTAAGGACAAAGGGGATAATTTTTAGGGCCTATGGACAAAGGATCAAACCCAATTGTGTATAAAACACTAAAAAATGGATAAACTGAAATCCCTAGGCACCTAAATAAAGCTTGTGTGCCTATCAAGATGTAAAATGAGGCTTATCACAAACCAAAAATCATTCTAATTTGTTGGTGGAGGGAGCCTTTCCCACAACCATGGGCCCAGAACAAGGGCCAAAGAATGCATGGGGCTCTATCAATGGAAAATAACTTGTATCACATCGTCAACATACAAGAAGTTTAACAACCCTCAAGCAATACAATAGAGGTTTACCATTGGACACGTGTTAGAATAGAGGTTTACCATTGGACACGTGTTAGATTTTTTTTTTTTCGTCCGAGGAATCAGTAACTAAGTTGGGCACGTATTCGCTACACGTGGGTCGTGGTTATCCAACCTGGCTAAATTCCCTATAACCTGTGCTCCACGATGCCCCTTAATACGCTGCACACACAAGGTAAGTCTGGGAATTTAACTCAAAACCTCATGGAACTTCATTTTCACTCATGACTTCACACTGAGTCACGCAAATGCCCAAAAAGTTGAAGGACATGGGTGGGCTTTGATCCACCTATGCGCAGGCACGGGTCAATGCATACCACGCATTACAGAACCGGTGCAACCACATCGCCGAATTAACATCACTACTTCAAGGTGTCCACATGGCTCCAAGTTAAGCCCTCATTGAAATTGAAGTTTGCCCAATGGTGAAAAACTCGCTTTCCAACATTGATCCAACCCCTTTGGGCCAAAAGCGAAGGACATGGGGTGGGATTTGATCAATTTATGTGTGCACGGGTCACGCATACCCATTTATTATAGTATCTCCTCGGTGCAACCACACGCTCACCACTACTCAAGGTGTCCCTGCATGGCTCCGTAAGGCCTCACTTAGAATTAGTCCTTAGCTCCAACTAGTGAAAAACCTCGCTTTTCCACCATATTAATATTGGATCCAACCCCTTTGGGCACACGTGTTATATTTTGAGTGGTGTCACATAACAAATATGAAAAAGGAAAACTACCATCAGGGGGATGCAATAGTGGTTTATGTTTTGTAAATAACCACTTGTCTCCATAAGGCACAATGCACACATGGTTGCTAACAAATCACCCCATGTCATTGACATGTCACACTCACCCGTCATCTTACAGTGGACACTAAGACTAATAGAGCGCATATGGGCATTCCAACAAAGAAGACATAGATACAAACCATCAACTACCACCTAGACGAGGGGGACCCACCAGAGGACACCAAAGGCACAGATCATAAACCCCAAACTCGATGACATGTGGTCTTCTTCAATGCCACATAGATGCACCATGGACTAGTATGAAGTCGTCAGGGGTCTGTGGGGCCCAACTAATGTCACACATGATGTCACCCATTTTTTTTTCATTCACCTAATTCAAATGTTTTCATCAATGGCATGACAACGCATGACATACAAAAGGTTAAAATAAGGGTAAAAGGTTGCATTGGGCACAAAGAGCATCATATCCAAAATGGCAAGTCAAACGCCTAAGGTTTCAAGAAAAAAATAAAACAGTCTCCTCCTACGTTGGATCTAATAGTCAAAATGTAACTTGATAACCCTTAGCGTCCCAGCCTTCACTGCCACAACTTATTTCTACCATTCAATTGTTAAAATGCCTAATGTTACAAACCCTAGTAATGTGCAATCCTCTAAGAAACCTACAGTTGTCGATGAACACTTAATCGACCGAGACGGTGATATTTTTGACCCATCCTTGTCCTTCCCTTACCTATGATAATTCATTCATAGTGAACATACCAATGCTAACAAAAATCGAGATTATTTACACTTATGGGAATTGAACCTGCCTGGTCTAGCATCTTGCAGACTTTTCATTTCCCTGAGATTGTTCACTGGTGTGCATAAAGATACCAACATGTCAATGGAAAAGTGATTTCAATTGATGGCCAATGCATTATCTTCCATATATCCAAACATTTATTGGCCAAAATTATCTTTTTCCATGAAGGCTCCTATGAAACCTTGGAAAAACACACATTAAGGTCCACATATATGTTATTTATGGAGCCTGATTGTCTTCCTGATTCAAATTTCTTTGTTTTCAGCCGTGTTTATACACCATGAATAATTTACACCCTGGAAGAATATACACTCCTCCATGCGGGGGAGTGCAGGGGGGATTTCCCCTTTTGCGAGGTCCAAGGGACAATGTTCCCCCAGCAGGGGGTTCGGGGGCGAAGCCCCCAAAAGAAAATATTCCTTGTAAATTTATATTGTAATTTCATAGTAAATATGGACCGTTCATTATAAGGTCACAAATAAGATAGTAGAAGTTATGTTAGAGTTTTTTTCCCTAGAAAGAAACCATGTTTTAGGATGGAAATGTATTGCGGCTATGTATCATTGTGAATATTGTATTCTGAGCAAGGAGATTGTGAGAGAAATAAGAGGAAGTTATAGTGGGTGTGTTGTAGGTTGTATCCCTTCATTTGTTGGATAATAATAAAGGAAGGACCTAGAAATTTCTTTGGTGGACGTATCCCACACTAGGTGAACCACGTATATCTATGTCTCTATTGTATTGTGTATCTTTTGTGTTTTAGTTCCTCATTTCTTTTATTTTATTGCTCTGCAATCCTATTTTTCTAACAATATCAGGATTTGTCCCAAATTGATAAAGAGAGTATGCTGGGACATCTTTTGGCCCCTAATACTCTACTACCAACTACCTCACCTCCATTCAAGTTTGACATGTTCTCTTAGACTACTAGGAAATCACTAACCATCATCTGCCAAATCCTAGGTTATGACCATGACAGGGTAGTCGATGAGGCTATCCTAGGAATTTTCTCTCTTCTATTGTCATTAAAATCTATAGTCCTTCCCAAGTTTGATTACTCCCAAATCCTGGAGGAATTCATGCAAGCCTAGTTGGAGAATTTTCATCCTAGTATATCAGTCCAAATCATTCCTACCTAGTATATCTCATCCTCTCCCAAAATCATCCCTACTTTGACAATTTGGGAATGAATATCACTTATGAGACTCAAAGCCTGAAGCCAATCAATGTATGTACTAAGAAAATGATAAGAAAAGAACAAAATATAGGCTTCATCCTCTATGTAAACAAGTACATGAGGGACGTATATATCTTGATACATGGAACACCACCTCCCAGAGTCATACCAAAGATGATACGCACTCTACAGTTGAGAAAATATATTCGGATAGGGTATTGGTAACTAGAAGAGGACCACATCGTCATGATAGTGTATGGTTTTGAACAAGAACCTTCATTCTCCCAAGATTCCTAACACCAAGAATGTTGGATTTGAAGTATTCTGATAGATATTGATGATTGATCAGTTCCTCTTTTCCCAAAATTCAAAATCCATCACCTTCCCATTTTCAGAGTGGGTTGGCACCTTTTTGTTTTAGCAAAGAAAAACTTTTGTTGTATTGGAATAGATGTTGAAGAAATTTGACCTTGAGAAAGGGAAAGGGTGGATTAATGACCCCCATGGTGTCATTTTTGCAAGAAAACCAACATGCAAACATAATCCAAGGGTGTTGATAGAAACAATGGCCAACTTGGAGTCCTAGGAAAAAATCAATTACATCCTAGGAAGTAAGACCCCCATCCCAGCTGTCTCATCAACCCAATCTAGCACAGTTTTGATGTAGGAACATCATTGGCAAGCGCATGGAGCAGGACCTATCGGCGTCTAGGAGTTTGTACGGAATCTCAATGCTGGAAGTGGCAGCAGATATTTTGAAGTACGCCTTAACTCAGTGCCAAAAAAATATTTTGAGGCCCGCTTGAGCAATCACGAGTGAAGTGGGAGTTTCCACTCCGGCTCTGGAATGCGACTAGACTAGGATAGCCATCAAGATAGGTTTTTATGTAGACAAGTAGTAAGGGGGAACCCTAAGATCCCTCTAAGATAAATAGAGGCTATGTACGCCCAAATGAGGCTAGATGCAAGTTAGTAGGATATTTCTGAGTTTTAGTTTTTGTTTTGATTTCAATTGTATCCATTCTCACTTATGAATATAACAGAGGAAAATTTATCCAATGCATGGTGTGGACATTGTTTTTCAATTCTCTATTATTGTGTTTTTATGAATGAATGAATGAATTTCGTTATGAGTAGAAAGAACTGTGAATGTTAGGATAAGTTTCAATTGTTTCTCTTATGTTGAAAGTGGTGCAAGGTGTGCACACATAACGCAAGGAGTGTGTTAATGAGATCTATTTTGATTCTGAAGCTCAGAAGAGATAGCACGAAAATTTCCCTTTGCAAGGAGTGCAAAGCGTGCACGGTCTTCCACGAGAATTTGAACCTTGCTTAAATATTTGGTGCAAGGAGTGCACAGATCTGAGATTCGACTAAGTGTCGAAGGGACTTTGCAAGAAGTCAAAGAACCAAAACAGGAGAATGCTAGGAGGGAGAGAAGAATTTATCTTCAAAAAATCCTTCAGAACTGAGCTATCGAAATCCCTGAAACGCAAGCAGTACATGGGAAGTTGGAGTCTTCACAAGACCAAACTCAGGAGGAATAACACTTTTTGTAAGTGTAACGAGATCCAAGAAACAAACTCGTAGGAAGGGAAAAGGTCGAAGCCTTTGAATATTTCAAAAAAAAATCTTCTAAGTCAGAAGAAAGCATAAGCTCAAGGGAAAAGATCTGGACCATCCTGTCAGATTCCAGACAACGAGTGGAAATCATAGAAGGGATTTGATCTTATTCATTCGGTCTGAGTGAAAAGGAACCATAGTTGTCCAATCAAGGTAAAGTGCACTAACGATAAGCTTTGAAAGTACACAGAAGGATCGAGGTTACAAAATTCCGAAATCATCAGAACCGTCCATCAAGGGCGACACGTGGCGAGAGATCAGCATTTTGTTGACTTGTGATTCAGAGAAGCCAAAGGAAAAGTAATAAGAACTCGTGAATCATAAAATCATGATCTGATCATAGTCATCGATCGAAGGAGGGAGTTGGACGGTAGATCTGGTCTTGTTGGGAGTTCGTAACTCGGGATATCGGAAGTAGGAGTTCTAGGGACTCACGAAATCTGAGTTCATGATTTCATCTGAGCCATCGGATCAACAAGAGATCTGGACTGTTGGTTGTCCAGGGAGATATCAAGAGTTGAGACTTGGGGAGGACAAAGGTGAATCCCATCGGGAGTTCCTGATACAATAAATCGCGACACGCTCGAGATATTGTCCCACGGTCATAGCGAACTCTCATATTGGTGAAGGAGAATAGAGGGGATAGCACGCGTTAGGCTCTTGTTAGTATTTCAAAGGTTATGAGATTCAAGGTGACTCACATACGAATACTTGGTATGCAAATTCGCCACGTGCCTTTTGATCAAGAGAGGGCCCTCAAGTCTCATACGACCTACATCTTTGGAGAAAGGACATGTGTAAGAGGGTTTGGGGTCTAGCAAAGACCCGGAGAGTAAATCAGACTTAGTTTCTTGATCGATCCTAGACCGGGAGGTCACGCATCCCTTAGGAGAAAAGAGGGGTCTCCATCAAGTGGTATCAGAGAAAAAAATTTCTTGTAGACAACAGGCAAAGGAGAGGAGACAGGAGAAAAGTTGTACTCTATTTGTGACAGACAATCAACACAATGCCACCAAGGAGATGAGAAAAATCACCTTTAGTCAATCGATCTGTAGAAAGGGAGATGTGATAAATTTGTGCAAGATTATAGGTGATGGACGCAGCGCAGAGACGAGCACCTGATGTTGGATACAGCAGCGATGCAGAGAGAGAGGAAGTAGAAGCAGAAGAAGCAGCAGGAGAGGATGTTGTAGAAGAATGCTTGCTGAGAGAAGTTGCTAGATTGGGAGACAAAGCCAAGATAGAGGTCCCAATGTATGAAGGAAATTTATATGTTGAAGAGTTGTTGGATTGGAAAATATCCATGGACAAACATTTTGACTATGAAGATGTCAATGAAGACAGAAAGGTGAAACTTTCTATCACCAGGCTAAAAAGACACACAACATTGTGGTGGGATGAATTGCAGGCTGAAAGGAGAAGAAAAGGCAAGAAGAAGATAAAGAATTTGGATATAATGGTAGCCAAGATGAAGGCTAAGTTCACGCCCAAGGATTATCAGATTAATCTATTCAGGAAGATGCAAAACTTGAGACAGAAAGGGATGACGGTTAAAGAGTACACATAGGAGTTCTATAGGTTGAACATCAGAACTGGACAAAGGGAGAGAGATGAAGAAAAAGTTGTCAGATATATAAATGGCCTGAGATATGAAATCCAGGATGAGCTCATAATGATGTCAGTAAAGACAGTGGAGGATGCTTATCAGTTCGCACTGAAGGCAGAGGATAAGTTGGCCAGAAAGAAAAGCCAATGAGGAAGAGGTAAAATCCCAGCCCCAGACAAAATCAAGGCAGTTACCCATGACAAGGCACATAAGTCTAAGGACGAGGCTGAAAAACCACATAGTCACTCGGAAAGAGGATAAAATTCCCGAGGAAGACATGGTGGTGGAAGAAGTTCTTCTAGAGGAAGAGGAAGAAGAGGAGGAGGAGAAGTAAGATGTTATGCCTATGGAAAGACATGCACATGTCTTGGGAAAGTCCCAAGAAAAATAAAGAAGGAGGAGGTGAAGCTCACATTTCAAAAGAACAAAGAAGAGATGTTGAAGCAGAAGGAGCAGAGGATGGAAGATCCCTGATGTTGAGGAAGGTTCTCTTAAAACCAGAGGCAGAAGTTGAAAAAATAGTGCAAAGGAATAGTCTCTTCAGGACAGATTGCAATACTAAATATAGAGTATGCAAGGTGATAGTCGACAGTGAAAGTACTGATAACTTAGTATCCACAGAGATGGTGGAGAAATTGGACGTAGAGACAACTGCACACCCGAATCAATACAAAGTCTCATGGTTGTAGAAAGGACATCGGGTAATGGTTACTAAACAATGCTTGGTTGAATTTAAGATAGGAGGATATAGAGATGAAATTATGTGTGATATAATTCCCATGGATGTATGACATATTTTGTTGGGAAGACCATGGCAGTTTGACAAGAATGTCATTCATGATGGGAGGAAGATTACATACACCTTGGAGAAGAATGGTAGGACACACATGTTGTTGCCAATAGAGGAGAATAAAGTGAAGGAGGAAGCCAGCACAAGCATACTTCTCATGAGTGGGAAGGAACTCCTGAAAGAATTCAAGAAAGTACAGGAGATGCAGTTTGTTGTGGTGAGGAAACCCGGGGTTATCCTTACAAGTACTTCAATGGATGATTTGCCTAAAGAAGTTTAGGAATTGTTGGATAATTTTTCTGACATAGTGGTGAATGAGCTTCCAAACTCATTGCCACCCATCAGAAGTATCAACCACCATATTGACTTGATACCGTGAGAAAGTCTATCGAACAAAGAAGCATACAAATTGACACCTCAAGAGAATGAGGAAGTGAAGAACCAAGTATAGGAACTGTTAAAGAAGGGTTTGGTTAGAGAGAGATTGATTCCATGCATAGTACCAACTGTGTTGAGCCCAAATAAGGATGGAGGATGGAGGATGTGTACAGACTCGAGAGCCATTAACAAGATCACCATCAGGTATATATTTCCTTTACCAAAAATGGATGATTTAATGGACTGTTTAAGTGGAGAAAATTTATTTTCTAAGATAGATTTGAAAAGTGGATATCACCATATTAGAATGAGAGAAGGTGATGAGTGGAAGACAAAATTTAAGAAAAATGAAGGTTTGTATGAGTGGCTTGTTATGCCATTTGGATTAAAAAATGCCCTGAGTACTTTTATGAGGTTGATGAATGAAATAAAGAAATATTTCACTGGCAAGTGTGTGGTTGTATATCTGGATGATATACTGATCTTTAGTAGGACTAAAGAGGAGCATTTGAGGCACCTAATGCTAGTGATGAGGAGACTACAACAGGAGAATTTTTTGATAAATATAAAGAAGTCCTCTTTTATGAAGACAGAACTCATTTACTTGGGTTTTGTGATCTCTTATAATGCAATGAACATGGATCCAGAGAAGTTGAAAGCAATCAAAGAATGGTCTTCACCGAAGAGCATGTTCGAGGTAAGGAGCTTCCATGGATTAGCAAGCTTCTATAGGAAGTTCATCAGAGACTTCAATGGAATTTGTGCGCCAATGATGGATACAGTGAAGAAGAAGCACAAGTATTTTAAATGGACAGAGGAAGTTGAGAGGATCTTCAATATACTGAAGGAGAAAATAACAGAATGACCAATTCTGGTCTTGTCGAATTTTTAAAAGACATTTCAGGTGAGATGTGATGCAAGTGGAGTTGCAATTGGAGAAGGTTTGAGCCAAGATAATAGACCTATTGCCTATTTTAGTGAGAAGATGAATGAGACCAAGAGAAAATACTCCACATATGATAAGGAGTTTTATGCCATAATTCAAGCCTTGAAGAAGTGGAGACACTACTTTGTCCCACAGAAATGTGTCTTGTATAGCGATAATCAGGCTTTACAATTCATAACCAGACAGGAAAAATTGAATCAGAGGCATGCAAAATGGGTTGATTTTATGCAGAATTTTACTTTTGTCATAAAACATATTGTTGGGAATGCTAACAAAGTTGTTGATGCATTAAGTAGGAGATGTTTGATTCTGCAGGAATTTCAGGTGAAAACCTTGGTATTTGAACACCTTAAGGACATGTATTGTGATGATATAGATTTCAAGGAAGCATATGAAGCATGTGCAAATCCTATGTTGAGAGATAGAATCCAGTGGAAATAGTATATGATTCAAGAGGGATTTTTGTTCAAGGGAAATCAGTTGTGCATACCAAAATGCTCAATGAGGGATAACCTTCTGAAGGAAAAACATAGTGGAGGATTGGTTGGACATTTCAGCCACGATAAAACATTTTCACAGTTGAGCAGTTCATACTATTGGCTAGGTATGATAACAAAAGTGATAAAGTTTGTGAACAGATGTAGAATCTTCCAACATGCAAAATGAAAAAGACTGAGCACTAGATTGTATCAACCATTTCCAATACCAGAGAGGCCTTGGTAAGCAATAAGCATGGATTATGTGTTGGGACTACCAAGAACACGAAGAGGATGTGATTCCATATTTTTGGTAGTGGATATATTTTCAAAGATGAAACACTTTATCCCATGCCAGAAGACTGGTGATGCAACACATGTTGAAATCTATTTTTCAAGGAAGTTATAAGACTTCACGACCTACCCAGAAGCATTGTCTTGGACAGAGACATAAAATTTGTTGGAAACTTTTTGAGTGGAAGAAGTTGGGGATAGATTTTTCCTTCAGCTCATCTTATCACCCTTAGACAGATGGACAGACTGAGGTGGTAAACAAAAGTTTGGGAAACTTGTTGAGGAGTCTGGTTACTGAACACCATAATCAATGGGATCAGATTCTACAAGAAGAAGAATTTTGATGCAATGACTCACCAAATAGGAGCACTAGAAAGAGCCATTCCAAATATTGTATGGAAAACAACCCAGGGGAGTATCTGAGTTGCGAGACTTGGAACAGATTGAGATCAAGAGCGTTGGAGTAGATGATTTTGCTGCAAAAATGCAGAAGATCCATAGCTAGATCAGAGGACAATTGCAGAGTTATAACCAAGAGTACAAGCATAGAGTTGATCAACATCGCAGAGAACTTCAATTTGAAGTGGGATATCAGGTTCTAGCACATCTTAGGAAAGAAAGGTTCCCTAGGGGAACATATAACAAGTTAAAATTGAATAATATCAGACAATGTAAGATCTTGAGGAAGTTTGATGCAAACGCCTATGATATTGAGTTGGCAGATGATGTGGGCATATCACCCATATTCAATGTTTCAGACATGTATCCTTACAGTAAATATGACATCGAGGGATCAAAAGGTCAAGAGAAGATTCGGTGGGTGAAACAAATGCCTGTAGTAGAAAAACCACATATGGAGAAGATTGTTGATTAGAGGATTGGAAAAAAGACCAGGAGGAAGACCTATTTTGAATATCTAGTCAAGTGGAAGGGACAACCAATAGAAAATGTCAGTTGGGAAAATGAAGTTGATATCCAGAAGCATGGAAAATCGGTGCAGGAGCGCATGAACAGGAGTCCATGAATTTTTGTCAAGGGGTGTATGATGCAGGAGCATCGCTGGAAATCAGGCGGAGAAAGACCTATCAGTTTCTAGGAGTCTTTAAAGAATCTCAATGCCGATAGTTGCAGCAGATATTTTGAAGTACGCCTTAACTCAGTGCCGAAAAAATATTTTGAGGCATGCTTGATCAATCGTGAGTGAAGTGGGAGTTTCCACTTTGGCTCTCGAATTGGACTGGACTAGGATAGTCGTTAGGATAGGTTTTGATGTAGACAAGTAGTTAGGGGGAACCCTAAGAGCCCTCTAAGAAAAATAGAGGTTATGTACGCCCAAATGAGGCTAGCTGCAAGTTAGTAGGATATTTATGAGTTTTAGTTTTTGTTTTGATTTCAGTTGTAGCCATTTTCACTTATGAATATAACAGAGGAAATTGATCCAATGCATAGTGTGGATATTGTTTTGTAATTCTCTATTATTGTATTTTCATGAATGAACGAATGAATTTCATTATGAGTAGAAGGAATTGTGAATGTTCGGATAATTTTCAATTGTTTCTCTTCTCTTGAAAGTGGTGCAAGGTGTGCACATAGAATGCGAGTGCGTTAACAGGATCTATTTTGAGTCTGAAGCTCAGAAGAGATAGCATGAAACTTTCCCTTTGAAAGGAGTGCAAAGAGACTGGTGCAAGGTGTGCATAGTCATCCGCAAGAATTTGAACTTTGCGTAAAGATCTGGTGCAAGGAGTGCACAGATTCAAGATTCGACTAATTTTCTAAGGGACTTTGCAAGAAGTCAAAGAACCAAAAAAGGAGAATGACAGGAGGGCGAGAGGAATTTCTCTTTGAGAAATCCTTCAGATCTGAGCTATTGAAATCCATGAAATGTAAGGAGTGTGTGGGAAGTCGAAGTCTTCACGAGACCAATCTCGGGAGGAATAACACTTTTCGTAAGTGTAACGGGATCCAAGAAATGGACTCGCGGGAAGGGAAAAGGTTGAATCCTTTGAATATTTCAAAAAAAAATCTTCCAAGTCAGAAGAAAGCGTAAGGTCAGGGGAAAATATCTGGACCGTTCAGTCAAAGTCCAGAAAATGAGGGGCAAGCATAGAAGGGGGAAGATATCAATCGTTTGGTATGAGTGCAAAGGAACCATACCCTCCCGATCAAGGTAAGGTAAACTAATGATAATCTTTGAAGGTACACATGAGGAGCGAGGTTACGGAATTCTGAAATCATCAGAACCGTTCATCAAGGGGGACAAGTGGCGAGAGATCAGCGTTTCGGTGACTCGTGACTCAGAGAATTCAAAGGCAGAGTTATAAGAACTCGTGAATCATGAAATCATGATTTGATCACAATCGTTGATCGAAGGAGGGAGTTGGACCGTAGATCTAGTCTTGTCGGGAGTTCGCAACTCGGGATATCGAAAGCAAAAGTTCTGGGAACTCGAGAAACCTAAGTTCACGATTTGATCTAAGTCGTCAGATCAAGGAGAGATATGGACCATTGGTTGTCTAGTGAGATATCGGGAGTTTGGACCTCGGGAGGACGGAGGTGAATCCGATCGGGAGTTATCGATATGCGAAATCGTGACGCTCTCAAGAGATTGGCCCATGGTCATAGCAAAGGGGCGTATCGGTGAAGGAGAATAGAGGTGCTAGCATGCACTAGGCTCCTGTCAGGATTTCAGAGGTCAGGACAGTCAGGGTGAATCACATGCGAAGACTCGGTACGCGAAGTCACGATGTTCCTTTTGATCAGGTGAGTGGTCACAGTCGTGGTCATGGAAAGGAAAGGGCTTATCCAGAGAAGAGATAGTGCTCGTTTGGCATTGAGGTTTGAAAAACACTCAGGAGAGGGCCCGTGGGTCTCATACAACCTACGTATTTGGAGAAATGACCTGTGTAAGAGGGATTGGGGTCTAGCAAAGACCCGGAGAGTCAATCAGACTTGGTTTCTTGATTGATTCTAGACCGAGAAGTCGTGAATCCTTTAGGAGAAAAGGGGGGTCTGCATCAAGTTTAAACCACTCAATTTTTAAAAAGATGATTTTTAGAAGTGCAGCCAAGAGTGGATGTCGATAGGAATCAAAACAAAAATCGTAAAGGAGATGAAGAGGAGGAAATAGAAGAAAGTGTGACATGCAGTTTAGATAAAGGGAAAGGCTTGATACAAATAAATTAAAGGGAGAGTGAGTCTAAGGGACCATCCTTAACCATTGAGAACCTCTTAGCATACATGTTATCCTCAAGAGATATTAATCAAACATCTTCCAAAGGGGAATCAACAAAAAATCAATCTAACTTATTCTCTCACTGCGTGGGCATCAAAAGGAACAATTGAGAGATGAAAAAGGATTTGTACCCCTCAGCAGGGGGAGAGAAATCATAAACAAATCTACTGATAGTAGTATATTATCAAGAAGGCACCTTCAATTTGGCTTTATTAGAATCAAAAGTTCCAAAACCCATCTCCCCAGTAGACTACTGGGAAACTCAAGTCAAACTAACACTAGGAAAGGTTCAACCCCACTATCTAATTGAATTTCACTAGTAAACAAGTGACATGTTGTATGAATGAGTGCTTCAATTGTCTACAAGTGAGAGGAAGATTAGGGAAATGGTGCACAAAATAAATAGGAAACTAAAACAAGAGAAGGTTTCCACCAAGGAAAACCAAATAAAGATAGTGGAGCTTGAAATTAAGATCATATCTTCAGGAATACATCCCAAAGACCCCACTATTATTGGAGAGTTGGTGAAGAAGAAATACATTGAGATAAATTTCTTGAGGAAGAGGCTTAACCTCCTTGAAGCTCAACATGTGAAAAATCCATAGTTACAATTTGCCCTGAAGAAAAAGAAAAGTTATATCACCAGCTGGCTAAGAGAAAGAAAATCATAGCAAAGTTGCAAAGTGAAAATGAGAAGTTGCAGGAGGAGAATGAGACTCTCAAGAATCTGTAGACTGAGCTAGACCAAACATCAAATCCCAAAACATAGCACAGTGACTTGGTTGACCCAGAAGAAGGCTTAGCTAAAGTTATGGCTGACCCAACAGAAGGCTTAGGTAAAGTTATGGTTGAACTTAGTGTGAAAGAGATGGAGCTAGGAACCTTGACCAACCAACTCAAAAATAAAAATGATATGGTGATAGAATTGCAAGAGGCATCCCTAAACATAATTCCTACTCTCTTAGATAAACATTTCCAAGGATGAATCCCTAAAGGAGCTAGATAAATTAAAGACCAAATTATAGGAAAATCAACCCTTAAAGCAGCCAAGCATGTAATTTGGGACAACATCTCCACAATAATATCTGACAATTGGGAACATTTCTCCTTAATAAGGGATGATCTATAGCTACTTACTTCAGCTAAGAAAGACATAAACATGACAACCAGTGATTTAGAGAATAAACAATATATGGCTAATGAAATTATTGTTGGATTACTAGGGGAGGGGGGGTGAATTAGTAATAGAGCAATTGTAATCATTTTTAACCAAATAATCCAAGTGTTATGTCAATGTAGAATTATAATCTAATAATGAGCACTGAAAAAATGAACAATCATACACATACACAGTACACCAGTGTTTTACATGGAAACCCAAAGTGAGATAAAACCACAAAATACATTTTCTTATATGTCTTGAAGAATTACATTCATTGGAAGCACCAACTTCCTTTGTTTTCTAGCTGCAACTAGAAGGAGGATCCAACCCCCTAGTTTCTCAGGCTACAACCTGAGGGAAGCTCCAACTCTCTAATTCTCTGGCTACAACCAGAAGGAGGCTACAACCCCCTATGTTCTTCGGCTACAACCGAAAGGTGGCTACAACCACCTATCCTTGCCTCATCCAACCACCCCGAAGTAGAAGTAGAATTATGGAACCACTGTCACACTATAACTGTGAGATATTCCACTGTAAACTTGTACCAATAAACCTGAACCATGCATCAACCTATACCTCAACCTCTAATTAACCTATACCATAAACAAGTGCATCAACCATTCACCAACCTGTACCAAACAACCTGTAATCAACATGCACCATAAACAAGTTCATCCAACCATGTACCAAGTATGTACCAATCATGTGTCAACTAATCATCAACTATGACTCATCAATATGCACCAACATCATCAACTATGCACCTCATGTATGTGCCAACTCATCAACTACTTGTCTCAATCATGTACCCAACATGTACCTTAACCAAAATCCTTCATCAATTTCATCATCCAAATACAATTTGTACCTCTATAATAGACCTAGTGTATATGATCACATACCTGCAAACCTTCCTTAACTTTAACTACAAGAGACTAGCATTTTCATCAAACTTTTGTTTAGTCTTACATGACTAGTTTTGGATAAGTCAATAACCCTAACTTGAAATAATCATAACTATGTACCTATAATGAATAAATATTTGAAAATGATACACAATTTTCTTGAATGTGTTTTATACAATTCCTCCAGGTGTCACTACTTGGAACCTCTCAGAAAAGGAGTTATAGAAAAAATGGCATACCTTGATGAATTCTGGCTTATTCCAGAGAGAGAACTTGTAGAACATGCCCCGCATACACAACACACTACAGAATGTACTCTAACCAACACATTTGGTATTACTAAATTTGTATCTGTTATGAAGAAGTTATGACATTTTTACCCGAAACACTTGTTTTAGACTAGTTTCAGGACTAGCCACAAACCATATTTTCCACGAAGTGTAACTCCAAAAATACAATGACCCATGTTGTAACAAATATTCAAATTTTGGCTTTCGGTCACTTGGGAGAATGAATGGAAGCATTGGTGGTGGAATGACCGCATACACCGAGCACTAAGCCACATGGAGAAAAATCTCATGAGTTTGTTTTTTTTGTCATCGGGAATTTGGCCGACGTAGATATATTAATAACTACAACTCGAATCACTGAATTCACTAAAGTATTAAAGGATAAGTCGGGTCAAATAAAGATTAAGAAAGACTAACATTAATAAATCTCATCACAATTTCGCGATTTGGGATTTCTCGTGTCAAGTATTATCGAAGTCCTGACACTTAAATCCATGAAAGGTTAAATATTAATTCCTAATCATGATTAATTAAGAAATTAAAATAAATGATTATCGTCTAATTAATCCCATCGCAATTTCACAATTCGAGATTCCTTGCATGTCATAACTCTTGAGGACATGATACCTGAAACCCGAAGGCCCGAAAGAGTGCAATGTAAAAGCCGAAATCTATTTCGGGGATTTCTCCATCAGGTATTTGGCCAACGTGAATATTTTAATATCCATTGCTTCATTTCCCCGAATCCCGAAAACCCAAAATCAGGACTCTAGTCATATGCAAAATGGATTTAGAAAAATGTAATTTTCGCAGTTGTGGAGAGGCCGGTTTTCACGTTCAAATAGTCGATCGACATATACAAATCATAATATGTCCAATGGTGTCTTCGGAATTTCATTTTGATCTTGGTAAGGAGTCAAAAGTTCCCCTCAAGATGAGGTTCATTTTCATAAATATGGCGTTTTTACCGTGTTGAGTCATCATTTTCAAATGAAGATTCTGAGCGACTGGAGTATCATTTTGAGAACCGGTTGGAGTATTTTGTGCCTAACACATCAGGTATCATTAGCCTATTTCAGTTTTTCAACAGGTATCACAGATTGGGAGAATCGAATACATCTCCGAGCACTAATTTTTGGATTTCATATTTTCCTGTTTTGACACATGTTTGTTAAATGCAGATTTGGGGAAAATGAAAAGGGGTCTCAAGGAAATGAGAGAGGTGTTTTCTCAGAATAAAAAGATGCACAAAATCTGATTTTATTTTATTCACATCTATTTCTATTCGAGAGATACAAAGCCATAACCGTAGCCTTAGTTTTCGGCAGTTTGGCCCATTTTATATGGCAAAAAGTTTCAAGAATTGGTTGTAACTGTTGTTATCTTTTAGATTAGAGAGGATTTTGACCTCAATACATATATGAGGCATATTTTTAAAAGAATAAGGAGAGGAGTAGTACTCCTGGGCTGTAGCACTTGTTTTCATGTTTAATAAAAGAGTGCAGATCATTTTCGATCTATATCAGAGATTCTTGTGATTTTGTTTGCAGAGAATGTCTTATTGCTTTGTTTTCACATCATTTCACTTGGTTTTATTTCCATTTGCTTCTCGATTTGTAACTATGTTTGTAATGGAATTCATTTGTTTGTTAGATGCTCTGTTTCTGGATAGGTTATAGGTTGTTTCTTGCAGAGATATGAAGGTTCAAAATTCATCCTTGCTAGATGCTCTGTCTCAACTATCTCTTTCCACTGATTTATGCTTGGAATTCACTCTTTGCTAAGTGATCCTTGCATTTTGATATGTTTTCTCTTTATTCTGCTGCCATATGTTTTATAAATCCTTCCCTCTATAATTAGCTTCTATCCCGCCTTTGCTCCATGGATTTCCTTTTCCGAAACACTATTATTACTTGCTTGATCATTTGACTCCATGCCCAATGGACTACTTTTTGGTCCAACCCATCAACCCTAAAAACCCAAAACTTTATGTTACCCACAGATCTGCCCACTGTTAAGCTTATTGAATATCCTATTGTGAGATATTTTCGAGAGATCCCTCTCGGGTTGGAAGGGGAAGTTTCCAATCAAAAGTGGTTTGAGGTTATCTCGGAATTTACTTGCATGCAACCAAAGTCAAGTCCGAATGAAAAAATTTATTTCATTTAAAATGTGCTAAGGCTTCGATCTATTACAGCCTAGAACCAACTCTTGCAACAACATTTTATGGTGTCGTTGTCGGGGATAGAGGAAAGAAGTTATCTTCCCTAGGATACGAAAAAAAGTTCAGATCTATTTCTTGATGGTGAACAAGGTATAGGCATTCAATTGGTTGTGGTCATTCACCTGGTGACTCCTTGGTTCGAAGACTCTACATGATTCACTGGCGACTCCACTGGTCTCAAAATTTCTGATTTGTTCACCACTCGGATTGCTGCAAGGTTTTCTCCTCTGGACTTTGCAAATGTTTATGGTTTTTCAAACACTGTTAAATACATTAATGTTTGGGAAGATGTCCTTCCTAAATTTGGAGAATATGCGGACAACAATCCCGCCCAACACTTGTTTGAATTCCACAAGCTCATGGATGAATTAAATATACATCATGAAGATGTCCTCATGAAACTGTTTATGTTTTCGTTGAAAAGAGATGCTACACTCTGGCATAAATCTTTACCGCATTCCAGTATTCCTTCATTGAAAGATTTTCACATACTTTTTCATTAGCATTGTAAAAGAATCTATTCAGTTGAAATACTTTTTGAAGATTGTTGTAATATAAAATTCATAAGACAAACAGATCAAACACATATTCTTGAAGAGGAGGAAGGAATATCAGAAATTTCTCAAGTCGATGAAGATAATCAATATGAAG
>SNQJ01S0004385.1:245124-316898 GCA_010110895.2 Picea sitchensis
AACCTTCCTTAACTTTAACAACAAGAGACTAGCATTTTCATCAAACTTTTCTTTAGTCTCACATGACTAGTTTTGGATTAGTCAACAACCCTAACTTGAAATAATCATAACTATGTACCTGTAATGAATAAATATCTTAAAATGATACAAAATGTTCTTCAGTGTATTTTTTTCAATTCCTCCATGTGTCACTACTTGGAACCTCTCAGAAAAGGAGTTATAGAAAAAATGGCATACCTTGTTGAATTTTAGCTTATTCTAGAGAGAGACCTAGTAGAGTGTGCCCCGCACAGAATATTTGTTGAATGGATCTGAACATGTTACACAGAATACTAAATATTTTACTCTAACCAAAACATTTGGTCTTACTGAATTCGGATCTTTTATGAATAATTTATGACATTTTTACCTGAAACATCTATTTTAGACTAGTTTTGGGACTAGCCACAAACCCCGTTTTCCACGAAGTGTAACTCCAAAAATGCAACGCCCCACAGGATGGATTTTTTAACACAGATACTTGGATATTTTTCCTTGATTTTATATCAATTTCACTGTCTTAATAATTCTTGAAAAAAAATTACTGCGAAAATGATGAGATGACCTGTAAATAACATACCTTAGAAAGCATCATCAAAAGAATTTATCCTCCCTTGAATTCCGGCCTTATTTTCTTCACCTTCCCTCTGAAATTCGGCTTATATATCCTTTGGTTACCTCAGAAACCTATATATATTCAATATTCTCAATTGTGATCTAAATGAGAGAGACTTGCCTCTTATTTATACTCTCCAAGTAGTTTCCTTAAAAACATCTTCTAGGTCACTTTGCCCACTTTCCTTATTTTAGGGTTAATCCACTTCTAATTTCTCCAATAAATTTATTATTTAAATAATTTATTTTTTATTCAATTTGAATTATAGTACACTCATCACTTCACTTTATTATTTACTTTCTAAAATCTCTTAAACCACTTTGACTACTTTGACCTTTTGGGGCTTCTAGATGACATATGAGGGTCCTCCAACTTCATAAGGCCATAACTCTCAAACCATGAGTTATGTGAGGTTCCACATACCACCATAAATGGAATGACATGTAATATCCATATATAATAGTATTACCTAAAACTATATCAAAACGCATACCATTATCCATCAAACAAACTTGGTTCCATTACCCAAACCTGGGTTCTCCAACTTCTCATGGCCATAACTCTCTAACCGTGAGGAGTTATGTGACGTTCTACATACCACCAGAAATGGAATGACAAGCACTATCCATATAGGATAGTTTCACTGAAAAATCCACTAACCTTCATCTCATTATTCCAGAAATAATCATGGGTTCTCTAACCATACTTCTAGGATAACTTAATCTACAAAGCGTCTTCCCGTGACGGATTTCATGATAAGGGGACCACTTTGGAGTTCATCCATTTGTACTTATTATCAACATGATAATACAATAATGAGTCATCTTTACATCAAACAAAATTGGGTCCATTACCCAAACCTTTGTGCTACCAGGCTTTCGTCAAGGGTTGACATCAATGACAACCAACCTTAATCAACAATTATAGAGTTCCTTAACAGTAAGACTAAGGAACAACTCAAGGACCTAGAAATTAATGATAGAACTAGCATCACAATTGATTCCAAAAAGGTTCTTACTAAGAAAAGGCTCATGAAAAATGTTTAAAACAGGTTGCATGAAATGATATGTGAAGTGGCCTCTTTCAAATAATTTTCAAAGAGCTTCTCAAACTTGGGTTTCCACTTCCTTGGGATGGGAGTGGAGACATTCTCCCACAAAATAAATATCAAGATAAGTTGGATCAGAAAAGGAATGATGATAGCAAGTTTGACAAGTTGCAGGGGGTTTTTCTAGGGAAATATGTCCTATAAATGTTGGTAGGATATTTTGAGATTTTACATAGCTTGAAAGGAAATTTTAAGAACTTTCCCCATCCATCCTATAAAAGATACAACAATTTGGATGAGATGGTAAGAAACATGATCAATATTGATTACCCTATTGGAAAGTCTTGGCATCACATGTGTCAATATGCCAAGATCCCTTAGGAAGGAAAGGAGATTCAAGTGGCATAAGGCAAGTCAAGTAAGAAATGCAAATAAAGTAAAAGACTAGGTAAAACATTTTTACCATGGTGGGGCCCCTCTCAAAACAAGAGGTGCTTTTTGAAGAATAAATAAGAAAATAGTATCAAGAAGTTGTTTTGGAGAGAGAACAAGACTATAAAAGAGGAATAAAGATCTCTTTTCAAGGGTTGGCACTTTGGGGAGTTAAAGAATTTTTTATACTCGAAGTTGCAAGATCATAGATATCAAGCAGAAGAAAATGATGAAGGTAGCAGGCCTGAAGCAATTCATACACCAGGATGTGTTTAATCTATAAAATCCATCTTCTTATTCTTCCATTGTACTTGTATTCTAGTAAATCCATTTCTCCCATTTTTGGCTAATTGTATCAGATCTAATTAACAAAATCTCAGGTAGCATATTAGCACCATATTCAGTGTTATTGTGTGATGTTTCTCATGGCACTAAATTGATTTCATTCTTACATGGCTAGTTATTGTCATTTTCTTGGTATATTTGAATGTATGCAGAGAGTACCTCCATATTTTTTAATGCATAAAGTTTTAATACTATATTAAGAACGTCCTTCCATAGATCTTGATTAGCTTGTTATAAATATTGAATTCTTAATTTCTTAGAACATTTTCTTTCTATAATAGACTGCAAGATTCATTCTCATAAATTTCTTGTATGTTTAATTGTTCTTCTCAAAATTCATCCACTCATACCTTTGAAATTTCAAATTTTTAAAATACACATGGTAGCATGCCTCTTGTGGTTGATGGTTTAGTCATATGTACTAAAACAATTTGAAGGTTAGGAAAGAAAGGAGAGAAAGAGATCCAAGAAGTTACCGAACAATTTGTTCTATACAAGCATGGATTTAAATCCCATTCTAAGCCTTATCCCCTGAGATTCCTTGGCATAGTTCCATAAATAGCCTGGAACATCTCAAGGAATAGCATCATTACCTTACAACTGGCTAGATCTTTGAAATTTTAGGATGCACGATGTTTTAGTGATGTCATTGATAACTTCAGCAAGGTCCCATGGCCACATGGAAGGTTGTCGTTGGCCTAGGTGGTTGGCTATGTGGCACCTATTCCAAGTCGATGGAACACCTAGTTGAGCCTCATGTATCCTAGCCAAAGTGATTTGTCATCATTAATATTACTGAGGGATGGACCCCTCTACAAGTGTCATCTTCTCATTATGCCACATACATGCCACGATGTGAGGGTGAGGTATCTTTTCCTTTCTCCCGGGTACACGTCGTGTGCCCCGTCAGCACCATCAACTGCCATGTCACTTCCAGTTGTACATCGGATCGTATGCAGGATAATGGTTTTGTCGAAAAACTAAAGTAGTATCACATACTTGGCTAGGTGGTTTTCTTGATACTTTGAGCGATGCAAATCCAATAAAACAACATCGTGTGGTGAGATAAATACTTTTCCTTGCATCATGAATAAAAATTAACAAGTTTGCAATTCCATGATGTGAAACTCATCATGGAATGTTGATCTTTGGGTTCCAATGCACCATGATCACAGTCATTGATTTATTGGTATTCGGTGGACCAAATTTATTTTAATCCTTTATCCCATGGTCTTGGAACACTTATGCCTATTTAGCCCCTTGACCATGTAAATAATGCTTTATAGCATCCAGTAGGCCCTCTTTCAGGTTGTGATAATCCATTTTCATGAAATTTAGGCGTCATTAGCCTTACACACCCTTCTTCTTCCAATTTGTAACCCCTAGGATTATTTATCCTCAATAAAACGATTTGTGCATAGTCCTCTTTCCTTAATGACCTTAGAATTTAGGCCATTAACTATCCATTCTAGTCACTGCTATTGAAAAATATGATATTGTACTAACAACAAAAAATGTTGATTATGGTGATGAAAATGATGATGAAGACGACAATGATGAAAATGATGACGATGACTATAATGAAAATGACAATGATGATGATGACGATGAGGAGGAGGAAGAGGATGACAATGTTTATTATGATGATGATCATGAAAATGGATATGAAAATGATGATGACAATAACGATGATGATGACAATGATGATGACGATGATGATGATGATGATGATGACAATGACGATGAGGAGGAGGAGGAGTACAAAGACGACAATGTTGATTATGGTGATGCCAAAAATAGTGAGGACAAATATTATGGCGATGACGATGATGATGATGATGATGGTGACAATAAAAATGATGAGGAGGAGGTTGACAATGAAAATTGTTGATTATGGTGATGAAAATGATGATGATGATGACGATGATGATCATGAAAATTGCAATGAAGATGACGATGACAATGATGATGATGATGACGAAGATGATGAAAATGACAATGATGATGATGATGATGACAAAGACGATGAAAATGACAATGATGATGAGGAGGAGGAGGAGGACAACAATGACAATGTTGAATTATGGTGATGACAATGGCGACGATGACAACAATGACGATATGATGATGATCATGACAATGGAAATGATGATGACAATGAATATGACAATGACAATGATGATGACAATGAATATGACAATGATTATGATGATTATGATGATGATGAAAAGGAAAATGATGGTGAGAAGGATTAGGATGACAACAGTGTTGATTATGGTGATGAAGAGGAAGACGATGATGACGATGACGAAGATGACAATGACTATGACAATAATGACAATGTTGATGATGACGATGATGATAAGGAGGAGGAGGACAACGATGACACTATTGATTATGGTGATGACAATGACGACGATGATGATTATGACAATAATGTCAACTATGATGACGATGACGACAATGACTATGATGACAATATGATAATGATCATGACAATGGAAATGACAATTATGATGACAATGATGATGATGATGATGATGATGATGACGACGATGATAATGAAAATTGTGACTATGACCATGATAATGTGGAGGAGTAGGAAGACAAAAATGTTTATTATTGCAATGACAATGACGATGACGATGATGATGATGAATATTATGACGATGAATATGATGAAAATGAAAATGATGACAATGACGATGATGAGGAGGAGGAGGATGATGAAAATGTTGATTATTGATGACAATGATGAAAATGACGATGAAAATATGATGATGATCGTGACAATGGAAATGATGATGATGATGATGATGATGATGATGACAATGATGAAAATGATGATGATGATGATGATGAAGATGAGGAGGAGGATGACGATGAATAAATTGTTGATTAAGGTGATGAAAATAACGATGATGACGATGATGATGGCGATGATTACGATGACAATGACAATGATGAATATGTCAATGATGAGGAGGAGGATGACAATGTTTATTACAATGATGACAATGATGGAAATGATAATGATAATGATGGTGATGATTAAACCATATAAATAAATAATTCAAAGAGAATAAATCATATACAATATATAATCACATACCTCCTACATTTGAACATTTTTGCAATATCATTGATCTTATTCTTCATCCAACTCCACGTCTATATTATCTAGTTTAGAATCGACATTGAAATGATCGACCATCAACATCATCATCAATGCCATTTTTTTATAATATCATATTCAATATCATCATAGAGAACATTGTCATCTGCATCTGGATCAACTTCTTTGAGTTCTTCATTTGAAAGTACATCTACCTCAAGACCCTCTCCATCATATTCTTCTTCAATATCATCTTCTTTTGGTAAATTATACTTTACAGGCCTTCCTCTTGGATCATATCTAACAAAGTATGACCAACCTACTTTACCTGCAACCTTTGAATAAAATACCTACTCACATTGGCTTGGAAGAACATAAGTTTCTATGCTCGAATCGAACGTCCTTTTATTAACCATGGTAAATCCATTGGCATGCTCAATAATAGTTCTTTTAGGATCATGTTCATTCATTTGTAACTTGTACCATTTGACCTTGAACATAACTAACTTGAAGGATTTAAAGTCACACTCAAACATATCATCCAAATACCCATAATATGTATTTTCATATATTGTTGGATGTATGTCACTTCTAGAGGAAACATTAGTGACTTGAAAGACTACAATTATCCCACAATTAGAGGTTTTCATCTTGTCATCCAAATTTTTCATGTGAAATTTATGACCATTGCACCACATATCCTTGTGGTGTTTCAACTGCAATATGTTGAACACGTAAAAAATGCATTGTCAATCAATAAACATATTCAAATTTAGTAAAACAATTATAAAATGAAACACACCACATAGATTAATATAATGGAGATAATTGAAACATGATATATTGGGTGAATATGCTTTCCTATTTATCTTTTAAACCATATGTATTGAGTAATATTGGTATCTTGATTAAGATAAGCTTATTTAAGTAATGTAGCCACCCTTTCCCATGATAACCTACCATTACATTGTATACATCGATATGTCCATACCTTCATCTAATCAATATTTTTTTCGATGTATAATTGTAGTGCATCCCAGTCTCGACCAACTATATGAAAAAATAATAAATTTTACTAATTGATGGAAGAACAAAAATTAAATAATTACAATATACACAAAAATTAGTAAGGCAAAGTATTATATATCTCTACCATCTAATTGCCTTTCACTTTCCTCATTCTTCCTTTCCAAACCAAAACCTCCCCTTAAACTTTGTTGATGGAGTTGACATCCCAAATGCGAGGAACCTTCATATTTATTGATAATTTAGGAAGATATTGACTAATGTAACCAAGGATTGACATACCATATATCCCTCCACCATAAAACCCTCAGAACGTGCTCTTTGTCTAACGAAATTCTTCAATGAATTCAAGTGCCTCTCCACCATCCACATTGACCTTGTGTGTATAGTTACACACATTCAAATCTCTTCAACTTGGTGTATGAGGTAGTTTTCTTGCACATTGAAAGATGTCGGAGGTAGATACTTTTTCATTTCTCACATTAGACGAGGAATTTCTCTCCTCCAATATTTATATCTTCTTTACAGATTTCTTTAGATGAAAACCACCTACACATGATACAATCAAATCATATGTTTCAACAAAAAATTATATATATTGCAAGTAAAAAACATGTCAACAAGTTCTACAACAAACATTTTGCATATAAATCATTATTTACCTCATGTATTTTCCAAGATCATATATAACTTGTTTTATGTTGTTGTCAAAGATGTCAAGGAGAGTTAGAGGTAGAACATAATATAACAAAAAATGAATTGTCATTTATTTGAAAAGAAAAGAAAATTGAAATATTAAAAATAAGTATTACCAATATATAAATCTACAAAAATAATTACCTTAATGAAGATACGTCGGTCATGAGTTTTCACCCCGCCAAATTCACCTTTCTTCATTAAGATATTCTTTGTGTTTGAAGGAAATATTGTGGGAAATTTAATTTTTCGAATGACCTATTTTAAAGAATTTATTTCCTTCTCTGTAAATAACCATGGAAGACTATTTCAGTGTTTATTTGAATCAATCAAATTTTTCATTGCATGATTAGGTTCACGAATGTCACTACAAATTTTGACATTTTTTTCTTTGTCACTCCTTCCATCTAAGATTCTCCACAATGTTTATGTTACATTGTTCACATTATGAATTGTATCAAACAAATGAGCGAGTTGTAGGTGCTAAGAATAGGGAAACCTATTGAATTGTATAGGGTAATTTTTCATTCCTCGTGAAATCCCATCAATGCTTTAATGAACTCTATTATATTCCAACTTCCATATGTGAGGTGTCATTCTTCATGGTTTCATTTTAGTCTCTTATTTCCCATTGAAAATATATTTTTAGGTAGTTTGATACCTATGGTTCTTAGGGAGGAAGTGACTATACTCATCAAATGCCTCCTTTTTTAAACTTTTTGAACTATGATATTTCATCCTAGGACCACAACTAGACATGCAAGTTTACCCTTTGTTTGAAGACCTGCAAGATATGGATTAATGTCAGTATTAGTTATATAACAAGGAATTATTTAATAAAAATGCATGATAAAGTTCATAAAATTATATACTATTAAAGTGCAGTAGTATGTTACATACCACAAAAATGTGTTAGCCCTAGGGCATCATGAATTGTCCATGTAAGTATTCCATGGAATTGAAATTTATTTTATCCTATTGGTCTAGAGATGTCATGCATAGTGATTCCAACCCATAACTTTAGTATCTCATTAACGAGAGGCTCAATATTTACATTCATATCTTTCACTTGGTACTTACCAAATTGATTTAAAATACACATAATTACTATCTTGTATATATATAAGAAATTATGCAATGAATAAGGAAAATGAAATGTTATGTTTAAATAAATATCTGAAACAATCATTGCCATCATTGTGTTTGTTGGAGCCGCCTTTGTTTTTTCTAGCCCGTCACAAATTTCATTTTTTATGCTCAAAATTGAAAGATGGTTTTCGTATTTTCCGTCTGTGGTTTCAAAATCTCTGAAGCTTTATCACTCAAACAACGATGATTGTTGTACTCTCGGGGCGAGTCCTACCTTTCGTAAAAATATTTCCTCTTATTGTTCTACCTCAGGATCTCGTAGGTCGGATGCTATAAATCACGTAGTTCACACATCCCAAGAAACGAAACGGCGAAATCGTTTTAATTTTTCACCCAGGGCAGTAACGGGAGTAAAGTTTTCCTAAACCACGATTTAACGTCATCGAGTTTTCGCACCTCGGCGTTCACCAAATCCAAAAGTTTATTGTCGTAGCCCCGATAGTTGAGAACACGAGGTCCTTATTTTAGTAACCCGTGTCAAGGTTAAAAGTAAAAGCTAAACCATGGTAAAAGTTTTGTCGGCAATTCGCCACTCGGCGTTTTCTTTTTTAAAAGTTACACCGTCTAAACCCCGACTCGTGAAATCACGACAAGGATATAAACGTAATTAATTAATCACTTAATCTGAGTTTATATTCCCTTTTTAATTAAGTCGTATTATCGCGATCTCGCGATTTCGCAACTCGGCATGCAAACTTCCCAGAAACTTACCTTCGAAGCTCTGAGTCGCGATACGGTGAATCTAAATAATTACGAAATTAATTAAGCTCCTAATCATAATTACGGTTTTATTAATCAAAATCAATCATCGCATTTTCGGGGGTTAGAGTTTCAAAAGGTTAAAGCAAATTTCCCGATACAACGAGTGGCGAAAGATTAATTAACGTTGGTAAAATCGAATTAATTAAGCTAAATCAATACATATCCCATGTTTCAATGCTTCCATGATTTACGAGGTAGCCTTATTCCTTCCATACGCCAGCTGACATTTCAAACCGCCAAAATTTATGACATTAATGAATAAATAGGGCAAATCGATGAATAAGGAACGGATTTTTATGGAAAAATTTATTTCTAAAACATGATTTGACAGACCTGTTCTGAAAGGTACCGAGTTTTCAAATATATATAAGAGAGGTTACGCATTATAGAAAATTCATTTCTACATTACGCAAAGCACATTTTCTCGGTGAGCTGACTTCTGTATGTATAAGTATTTTTATCGCAGAAGAGCTAAAACAAGATCTCCCGTCATGGTCCCGCGAAAAGCATCCAAAGCTAGTGTTGAGGTTTCGGGACAAGGCTTGGACAACATCGTTGATACTTCACCTCGAAGTGTTGACTCTGTCCCAAACTGGTCTTTCATTTCCAATGTTCTGCAAGTTCAATTGGTGGATTATTCCGATGATTCCAGCGATAATGAAAAAGATGATATAACCACCAAGTATAAGATCATCATCCAATCTGGAATGCACAAAGTAGCAGCCAGGCCACGACTACTACCATATTATGATATGGTCCGATGGGAATTATACCATGTGGACATACCAACCAGAACCATCATGAGTGAGCGGAAGGTCACCATCGGGACTTTCCGGCTTGAACATCTGCAGGCCATGTATAAGTTGCCCACAACGTCCGACTTTACATATGGTGTCGAATTCTTAGAGGAATTCAAATAGAAGGAATGTGTGCAGTATGATAAAACCATGTCTATCTTAATAAAAGATTGGTTTTTCCGCTCTGCGAAGTTCAGGGCAGACAGTCATGGTGTATATTCAATAGCTTCTTTAGAACCGCAATACAAGTATGTAGCCATGATGACATGCAGATTATACGGGAGAGAGGAAACCTAACATTTCTTTCTTCCATGGGTACCTCTAATGTTTCGAGTCACCGAAGGTTGTTCCTTCGACTGGGCGAAGATGTTGTCCGACAGCCTGACCAGTCGGGTCACAAAGTATCGGACACAGAAAGAAAATGGAAAAGTTGCTACATTTTTTATGTCTGCATACATTCTGGACGTTGTTTGTTTTTTAACACCATTTCCCTTAATGAGCTAGAGTTGGAATCCAGTAGAAGATGAGCCCATACACGTCTATCATTCAAAATTATGGGAAAACAAAGTGGCAAATTTTGTATACGAAATCTTCAACTGGGTGACGGTGCCTCTGCATGTCACTATTTTCGGTCACCCGCCACCCAGGATCTCGGACAGTGTATTGACAAATCTGAGAAGCATAGTTGACTGGTATGTAGAAGATGAATTATCATATCTTAAAGGTTTCGGGGCTTTTGTTCCCCCGCATGCATTGCCATTGTTCATTCCCGACAAGATGGCTTGTCGTGAGGTTCCTAGGCAAACAGTAATCGGTGGTATAACCAAGGAGCTTAAGGGATACTCAAAGAAGGTATGGCCACCTTTTCCTGTTCATTTAAATTCTTATTCTTTATTATATTTCAGGCATGCCAAAGATGAGGCAGCAGCCCTGGAAGACATAAATTTGGTCCTCATTGAATACAAGAAGCACGATCCGCAAAGGGTCGTGAGCAATCATTTGGCTAGTTGCGGGCTCAAGATATTTGAGAACGAGAATTCACCCTCAGATGACATTTTCTGAGGCGCAAGGTCCTGTGTCGAGATTCTAGCTTAGATAAAAACCTTGGCACCCAAGGAAAGAGCCGATGTTCTAAAGTTCCAGGAACATGCAGTTGTCTTCCCGCAGTGTTGTGGGGTGAGAGTCTGAGTATGGAAGAGGAGAAACAAAGAGATGTTGAAGGCTCTAAGGATGCGACTCCCGATCAAGAAAAACACCAGGATGAGGGAGAGAAAATTAAGAGTCCGAAAGCTGAGATAAAGACTCCTGACCCACCGAAGAAGCAGAGTCTGGTTACTACTCCAGGAAAATCAGCGAAGCAGATCGGAGAACCTATCACATTAGTTACTCCCTTGCAGTCGACTCAGGAAAATATTGATGCAGGATGGATCTTCAATGAAGAGTTGAGGCCTATAAGGGTAGAATAACTTCCTCCAAATGAGATTTTCTTCGATAAGAAGAGAAAGGAAGTGGTAAAGAGGGAATTCTATCAGGAAGGAGATTCAACGGCCAAGAAATACAAACTTATAACTGATGGAAAAGACAAGAGGAATGAACAATTCGTGACTGAAATAGCAGGGACATTAGGAGCATACACCACAGCGAATCAATTTTCATTCGGGGTCTTTAAAAACTAGTTGAAATGAAAGAATCATTTCATCAAGACCCTGGAAGCTAGACTAGCCACAGCAACAGAGACTGCCAAAGACCAGGCGAGTGTAGGTATAGAGAAAGCAAGGTTGGCCAATAAAAATGAGATAGAGCTGCTCAAAACTAAGCTCGAACAAGCACAACTGGTGGTTTGAGATGGTCAGATGCAAGCGAGCCAGCAAAAGGATTTGATCCAACAGTTGTAGGCTAGGGTGGAAATCGCCGAAAGCAAAGTGATAGATATCGAGATGTTTCAGTCCCAGGTGATGGAGATTCGGGGCAGAGTCTCTGCGGCCCAATGAAATTTACTCAGCAAGGTAGAGGAGATTCGACACAATTGCTTGTTGGTTAATCAAGTTTTGGATAATTTAAGTGCTAGAGAAAGGGAAGCTGGAGCAGCACGGGTCACCTTCCAAGAGGATGTGATAGCCACAAACAACAGGGATTCGGGAAGCACTCCCAGGTTCACCATTTCGGAGAAGACCAGAGGAAACATTCTATTGAAGGAATGGGAGCACCTCATTGTAGAAGGCACGCTGCAAGCCAAAAGGGTAACGAATTCTTTAGAAGAGGCCTTTAGTTCTATAGATGGAAATCTTCTCGGAATTGATAGCGGAGGTAGTGCCGAGGCATTGATTCAAATGAATGTGGAAAAAATCTCACTTGATTTAAAGGAAAAAGAGGAAAGAGATTTGGCCGAGATCTCCCAAGTGACTATGGCTGACATAGTCCAAATAGACAAATGTATGATTAAACCAAGCGCACAATTATGCGCTATCGACATCTTAGACAAACAGATGGAAGACAGGTTGTCGCAATTATCCCGAGATTGTTACTCTTTTGAGGCCAACTATCAAGCTGAACCGTCAAGGCTAATATATCGGCTGGTTGAAAGATGTGTCACCTATACCGAGCACGCGCAAGGACAAACTTCTGGCACCAAGTAAAGACAAAAAAGAAGAAATGAAGAGATTTCTCTCCTCCCTATCATAACTGAAGTTTTTGTAACGATTGAGATTTCGTCTTATTGTAAAAATGTATAAATATATCATAGAAAGAAATAAACCAGGCTAGACCTTTTTGTGTCAATTGTAATAGAGTTTTTACATTTTGAGAGTTAATACAAAGAAAATCTGAAGATTCTCAATTCCGTCACGACTGTGTTATGAGTTTGTTTTCTTGTATCTCATATTTTGTTCCATTTCATATTCATAATTGATGAAAGCTTCGTTATAATTTAGTACGACCACTACTATAGCGAATGAATTTTGGTTTTCTGTAATTGTTTACTGTTTTTCCTCTGTACCAGCTATTAGCAGGTGTAAGACCCGTCAACACCTTCAGAATTCTACATATATTTTATGCTACATCGGGTTATTTCCTTATAGTTTTCCTCTTTTGTTTATACGTGAGATTCTCCCTTGATAGGAGACTTACACCATAGACAGCTAAATGTTTTTCTCCCACCTCATACATTTTATTAAGATATAACTCAGTTACGGGAAAGAGCCTTTGATTTGCACCCCATTTTATTTATGAAACCGTAAACTCTCTTTTATACGACCAAATTGAGACAACACTTAATTTCTCTCTGAAGTTTTTCTTATTTTACTGTTCCTCCATGACTGTCCCTGTACCAACACAAACCAATATCGAACCCGGATTATCAAATCAAACGCACATTTCCTTAAACCTTTTCTATACTATTCTTAAAACAGCTACTACCCAGGTTGAACTCGAATGTTCATGGGCAGCGATTGAACAGGATATAACCATCCAGGAACAGTTGGAAGCTAGACAACGCCAACGTAGAAATATTCCTTATTTTCCTTTGCCGAAGGTTGACGTTTGTCTCTTCTCCACCCTTTACCAACTTTCAAATGCCTAGACACTGTACTTCTAAGCCTTAAGTATAGACTCTGAAACAACATCTTTCTGGCACCGTTGCCGGGAGAGAAGTTACGAAACCTTTTTCCCTGGGAAAATGACATTTGTGTTTCGTTGAAAGTGTTACCCTTTGATAGTGAACAAAGAGCACACACCTTTTTAAGGCTTTTCAATCTTTCACTTGGTGACTCCAGAGGTAATAAACTGGCATACGGTCGAAGGAATACCAGACAAAACCTAGATGGTAAGTAGATTACGCCAGTTACCGATCCTGAGAAGATTCTAAAGGCGAGAGGCTCTCTTAAGCCAACCGTTGCAGTCTACAAACTTAAAACCCCACAGTTGAAGACTAAGAGTCCTTCTAAACCCTCAACTTCACTCAGTCCTCTCTTTGATACTAAAGATTTAACGACAAATCACTCTGAAGTTAGGAGTGAGATTCATCCAACAGTCCCCTTAGTACACAAAGGAAAGGGCCCTCTTGAAATTTCGTCGGTAGTGGACATACCATCTTTCCTTTAGGTAAATTTCCCAACCTCACCTAATTCTGAAGAGTGTGTTACACATTCAGTTTCCACACCCGTCAGTTCTCCCGATTTCGTCTCTTGCAAATCTGAGGAACTAAGTCCTTGTGTTCCTTATTTTTCATCACTGGATTTTCCTCCTCACGAAGAAAATAAAGATTCGCTTTTAATTTTCCGAAACCCCCTTTACAACTTTCCACAAATAACGATGGTAGCCGCCGGAGGAGGACGTGGAGGGTTTATAGGAGGAGGTGGAGGGTTTATCGGGCGAGGAGGAGGAGGATCTCCTCTAGGAGGATTTGGAGGCCAAGCGCCTGCCCCCCCTCCCAGAGTGTTTGCGAAAGTTGCAGCCAGATATTTCCCCTTGGTATTGCCCGTTCCTCTACACGACCTTCCCAAAAATTACATAAAAAAATTGTCAAAATTTACTGGGGAAGGGGATCTAACCGCGACCGAACACATTAATTTCTTTGATCAATTCACAGATATCCTAGGTATCGAAGATGAAGATGTATATTCAAGGCTTCTTGTTCAAACCTTCGAAGGCTAGGTCCGAAGTTGGTTTTGGAGTATACCTGCAGGATCTATCTTGTCTTACGACGCCTTAGAAGATGCTTTCCTCAGACAGTGGGGCGAAAGAAAAGACCACTTATATTGTTTAACCGAATTTGGGTCTTTAAGAAAAAAGAATTCTAAAACAGTCATGGAATTTATTCAAAGATTTAACAAACTGTATAACAAAATCCCAGCCGAGGTTAAACCGTCCCAACCTGCGGCCAAGGTAACTTTCGCGGGGGATTTCGAACCGGATTGTGCACTCCTTTTGCGAGAAAGAAGGGGAGCCACCCTAAACCGAATGCAAGATGATGCTGTAGAAATTGAGTCTAATATGATGGCTTCTGGTAAGCTTAAAGCTAAAGTAGAAATGGCAAACTGGGAGACTAAACGCTTTAGAGAACAAGCAGGTCCATCGGGATCTAATAGATCCACAGATGATAGGGTAGACGATATGGCCAGAGTAATTAAAGAAATGTCTAATAAAATATCCAGAATGGAGCTCGAACAGTACAAAGTTGATTCTTTCCCCAAAAAGGATTTCAAGAGGAACCTCAACCCCCCGAACCAGCAAAGACAAATAAAAAACGAAGAGAAAAAAATACAAGCTCCCTTAAAGAACGAAAATTTTATAGGAGCGGACGATTTTCAAGACTTTGGAGATTCGGATAATGATGTCACGAACTTCGGTGATCACTGCACACAACCATATCTGACTCGAGAAGATTATGAAAAATCTCTAAACACGCAACAACCGTCGAATAAGGGTGAATAAAGTGATCATACTGGCCTTTGTGAATCTCAACAAGAAACTAAGATGATAATGGTTGAGATCCAACCCAAGTATAACTTAAGATCTAAGATTAAGCCCACCTCAACTACTCAACCCAAGAAAATCCTCCAAAGAGGTCAAGCTTATGAGCCTACTCCGGAAGAGACCTTATTACCTAATAGCAAAGCGAAAGTGTTAAGCACACAAGGGTCTAAAATGGGAAAAGTTGAGCCCCAAGCACAAGGAACCGAAACGGCTAATAAAATTATGCCTTCAACCAGGACCATGAGTAATAAAGCGTTCCAGACGAATAAATCGGAAAGGAAGGATTCAGAAGTCTCAACCAAAGAAACAGACAAGGTGAGTGGAACTTTCAGTTTTGAAAACGAGATTAATAAAATTAAGATACCAATCCCTCTAGTACAATTAGCAAAAAACCTCATTTATCGGAAGCAAATTACCAAAGTGATGGATGTCTTAGAGAAAGAAAGCCAGTCTGACGTTTTAAACCTGGAAGATGAAAAACCTAACATCACTTTTGTTCCGCATTTTGAAGGGGCCAAAGATACTATTTCTCCCTTTTATATTACTTTAAATGTATATGACCAATTGCTACATAATTGCATGTTAGACTCTGGAGCCTCCCATAACGTTATGCCTAAGATTATCATGGACAAATTGGGTCTCCAGATCACCAGGCCTTATGGATACCTTTACTCTTTTGACTCGAGAAGGGTTAAGTGTATGGGAATGATAAAGGACTTAGTAGTTACCCTGGCACAGATCCCAGTTAAGAGTATCCTGATGGATGTGGTTATTGCAAATATTCCCCCTAAGTATGGCTTACTGTTGTCTAGTTCATGGGGAGACAAGCCGGGGGGTTCCCTTCAAYTGGATATGACGTTCTCCACAATTCCTGTGTTTGGCGGTCAATTTACTCGGTTGTATAGAGAAACAAGATTAGCATATACAGTGAGCGACCCTCAAAACCCAAACAATTTCCCTATTTACATTGCGGACCAAGATCTRGGAAATTGTATTTTGTCTTTTGATGATGGTTTAGATGGTTGTCCAGAGGAAAATGATATAGAGCGAGAAGAGTCAAGTTACATGACAGAGGATCTGTGTAGCACCAGTTTCTGGAAAATGTATTTTAACGGTGTCTCATCTTCTGAAGGGGCAGGTGCAGGAGTGCTTTTAGTGGTTCCTGAAGGTAAGTTCGTTGTTCCTTTTTCCTACCGACTGCAGTGGGATATAGATTACACTAACAACGTGTGTGAATATGAAGCATTGGTCTTAGTATTAGAGGCTGCCAAAAAGATAAACATAAATAACTTAGAGGTATATGGAGATGCAGAGTTAATAGTCAAACAGATAAATCGACAGTACCAAGCCAAGCATCCCAGATTAAGATCATACAAGAATTGTGCCTGGGATCTCATGGAAAACTTTTTCTCTTCCGTAAACGTCCACTTCATCCCATGCACAGAGAATTTACATGTTGACGCATTGGCTAAAACAACTTCAACCTTCTCTCCTCCCACGACTTTCAAATTGAAATATCACATTGAAATCAGACACAGGCCATCTATACCAGACAATATCCAACATTGGTAGGTCTTTGAGGATAAAGAACAAATTAAGAAATTTCTTGAAGCAGTGGGTGAATTCTTCAAAACTCATGCAGACCAAGAAAATCAAAACGACCCGATATGGATCATGCAAGAAGGGGAAGATCCTAAAGCTTTCTGAGAAAAAATTGTGGATCATCATATGTTGGTCCTTAAAAACAACCAGATTCCAAAAGGATTAATTACTTTAGAAATACTTTTTTATCAGAACGACGTACCTGTAAAATCCACTTTACAACCCCAACCAGAAGAAGTGGAGGACTACGATATAGGAACTGATGTAGAATCCAGGATGGTAAAAATATCCAAGTTCCTTCCTCCTGAAATAAAAAGTAAGTATAAAGACCTACTCAGACAGTATAAGGATGTTTTCGCCTAGTCTTATGATGAGTTAAGAACATATGACACTTCCGTAATTGATCATAAGATACCTTTAAAGCCTGGGGTCAAACCATTTAGGAAAAAGCTTAGACAGATCAACCCCATTTTGTTACCTGTGATTGAAAAAGAAGTTAAGAAAATTTTAGACGCGAAAATAATAGTACCTCTGAGATATTCAGACTGGGTAGAAAACCTGGTCCCGGTCAGGAAAAAGAATGGGGAAATCAGACTGTGTGTGGATTTTTGAAACTTAAATAAGTCATCTCTCAAGGACAGCTATCCACTGCCCAAAATGGACCATGTGTTAGAAAAGGTATTTGGAGCAAATCGAATGTCTATGATCGACGGGTTCTCTGGTTATAATCAAATCTCCATAAATGAACTAGACAGGGAAAAAACCGCTTTCACCACACCATGGGGTAGGTTCATGTATGACAAAATTCCTTTTGGTTTGATGAATGCAGGGGCCACATTCCAGCGTGCTATGTACATCGCTTTCGTAGGAGAAATGGATAAGTTCGTAGTCAATTACCTCGACGATTTGACGGTTTTCTCTAAAACAGATGAAGAACACTTGATGCATCTCAAACAGACTTTCGAAAAATGCCGCAGGTTTGGTTTATCTTTAAACCCAAATAAATCACATTTCGCCATGCGGGAAGGTAATATTTTGGTTCATATCGTATCTAGGGATGGAATCAGGATTGATCCTAAGAGGATTGAAGCAATAGATACTATAAACATTCCCATAAATGTAAAAGAGATTCAATCTTTCTTAGGAAAAATGATTTTTTTACGAAGGTTTATCCTGAATTTCGCTGAGATTGTAAAATTGATCACAGGTATGTTGAAGAAGGACAGTGAAGTAAAATGGACAACTGAGGCCAAAGCATCGTTCGCACATATTAAGAAAGTCATAAGCGAGGCACCTGTGTTAGCGAGCCCTGACTATCTAAAAGATTTTATTATCTTCTCATTCGCCTCCGAACACACTATCGCCGCGGTGCTCTTACAAAAGAACGAAGAAGGATTCGAACAACCGATCGCCTTTTTCAGCAAGAACCTTAGAGACGCAGAACTGAAGTATGATATAATAGAAAAAAAGGCGTACACCATGGTAAAATAAATAAAGGATTTCAGAACATATGTACTACACTCAAAGATAATTGTGTATGTGCCTACCAGTTCTGTGAAAGATATATTGGTATAACCAGACAGCGATGGAAAAAGAGGGCGATGGCTCGCCAAAATCCAAGAATTTGATCTGGAAGTCAAATCGACCAAATTGATAAAAAGGCAAGGCCTGGCCAAGCTCTTAGTTGAATCAAATTTCAGAGCCCTAGATATAAATTGCTTGCGGGAAGGCAGCGAAGACATGAACCTAAACAAGCTGAATGAGGAAATAGGTCCAAACAAGATCGAAGAGAAGTTCATATCGTCAGGCTGGTACAGAGACATAGTGTCATACCTACTAACTCTAAAATGCCCAAATGAGTTATCACCATCTAAAGCCAGGACTTTAAAAGTCCATGCAGTTAAATATTGTATCGTCGAAAGTCAACTATATTGGAAAGATCCACTCGGTTTCCTGCTAGTCTGTTTAGTCGAATTAGAAACTCAACGTGTTATAGATGAATTTCATGAGGGAATCTGTGGGGGGAATCACGCTTGGAGAGCTACATCTTACAAGATTTTGAGGGCTGGGTACTACTGGCCAAAAAAATTCTCGGACGTTAATGCCAAAGTGCATGCCTGCAACCTTTGTCAAGTATTTGCAGGTAAACAAAAGCTCTCGGCACATCCTTTAGTTCCAGTCAAATCTGAAGCCCCGTTTCAGCAATGGGGTCTAGACTTCATAGGCAAGATTAATCCCCATTCCAGTTCTCAACACAAGTGGATCTTAACTGCAATAGATTATTTTACTAAATGGGTGGAATCCATTCCAACCAAAAAGGAAACAGACTCGATGGTAATCGATTTTTTAGAAGACCATATTTTGTCTAGATTTGGGTACCCCCAAAATATAGTTACTGACAATGCACGGGCCTTTAAATCTATGTCTATGATCAGCTTCTGTCAGAAGTATAACATCGTTCTCGTCCATTCCACAACATATTACCCCCAGGGAAATGGATTGGCCGAATCATCTAACAAGAGCCTGGTAAATATAATCAAGAAAGTATTGGATGAAAATAAAAGGTCTTGGCATGTGCACTTAAAATACGCATTGTGGGCGAATCGCATAAGCACAAAAATTTCAATCAGCATTTCACCTTTTTAGATGGTATATGGGACCGATGGTGTGCTACCTATAAACCTAGCGCTCCCAGTGATGAAGTTATGGCAAGATCAAAATGAAGAACCTAATAATGTCACCAGAAGGATAAATCAACTGATCGAGGTTCAACATCATAGAGTCGAAGTAGTTGAAAAGATGCAGAAGTACCAAGATGACATGAAGGCATTATTCGACCGCAAAGCAAAGGACAGAGATTTCCTCCCAGGTGATTTAGTGTTAAGGTGGGATGCAAGAAAGGAAGAAGCAGCAAAACATGGTAAATTTGACCACCTCTGGTATGGGCCATTCAGGGTCTCAGCTTTGGAAGGAAAAAATTATTTCCTACTGGAAAATATAGATGGTGAAGTCCTCAACGCCCCTGTCAATGAGCGGTATCTGAAGCATTATATGACGTAACAGTAGCCAAATTCAAAATAATAATAATAATAATAATAATTTTTTATATTTTTTGTGTACATATGTATATTTTTCATTTAAGTATTGCTCTTGATTTTATTTTTTCGTTCATGAACTTTCGATACATTTTGGATAGCCCCTATAATCTTCATATTTGCCTCTTACAGGATTCCAGCTGCATACAAAACAAGCAGGAGAAGTAAACTGAAAGTCGGTGTCAGAAATAAATCGGCTTAAACAAGTGATACCTAAGAAATTTCATATTACGCAAAGAAATTGAAATGAATATGTAAAGATGAGATTTCCCAAAAGACATGTTCTAAAGGACTATTAAAGAAAACTGATGTCACCTCACTCAAACAACAACATCAATTGAACTGATAAATAACGAAGTTGTTTCTTGGTTTAATAGTCTATGAAAAATTAAGACAAATTAAATGATTCACCCAACTTAAAAGCAGTCAGTCAAAGTAAAGTATCCCCGAAAGTATCTACAAGAGTCAGTTTTGAATTTTTGACGTTTGTATTTTCAGTCAGTAAGTCACTACCTGGCATCCTTTCTATCTTCGAGTTTGACTTTTAAAAAGTCACTATCTTTCCGTTTCATATAACAAGGGATAAGAGTTTTTCGTTTCAACCTCATGAGCTTCAAAACAGATTGGGGAAAGAAAGAAGGTCTTCAAAACTACTCGATCCCCTGCTAAACAAAGGAACGTTTAAAGTGATCCTAACTTTCCTAGGTTTTTCAACGACATCGGAGGATTGAAGCTTGCTCAAATAGAATGCCCTAAGAAATTTATTTTCTCTTTTTTTCCCTAAGAACGAAGGTGTTGTGAAGGTCAAGGGAAGGTCGGTACCGAGTAATCAAAGTAAGTTGACATACCTATAATGCAAAATATTACACAGATATCATCCCTGATACAAACTGATTGCCCCCATCTTCGCGCTCTAAAAAGAAAATTATAAGGCAGGTGGTGAAAGGAAATTCAAAAATGATTGCCCCCACCTAGTCCAAGAGATGATGAAAGGAAATTTAGAAATGATTTCCCTCGTCTCAGCATTTAAATGCAAGAATATATTCCGAAGTGGTGAAAGGAAATTTAGAAAAAGGGGCCAGATAACTTCACTGGGGTACTGAACAAGCTCGCTGGCAGTGAAGCAATATCTGATATATCTGTAAGGCTGTTATACATGAATATCACTCTACTCCGGTAACCAATTCTTTTTAAAAAACTTGATCTACATCCCAAGTTTAGATAGGACTTCCCAATTAAAAACATATAATCTTCTTCTTTTGATGCAAGCTGATAGCCACAAGATCTGTTGGGTCTCCTAGAACTGTTTTGATTGTCTTAAAGAAGACCTAAATTTAATAGCGGGAAAGGGAAAGTCATGAAAGGGACTACAGCTAAGTTTAAAAAGAGTATCTGAGTTTGAAAAAGCTTTTCAAGGTAAAGAACGAAGTCTCTTTCCCCCTTCGATACCCTGTTCTCAGGAACCCTTTTTCCTGATTGAAGTTATTGACTCCATTTACCCAATATTAGCACATGGTCTATTGTTCTTCCTGCCTTACAAGAAAGCGGGATCCCTAGTTGGAGCCACCTTTGTTTTTTCTAGCCCGTCACAAATTTCATTTTTTATGCTCGAAATCGAAACATGGTTTTCGTATTTTCTGTCTGTGGTTTCAAAATCTCTGAATCTTTATCACACAAACAACGATGATTGTTGTACTCTCGGGGCGAGTCCTACCTTTCATAAAAATATTTCCTCTTTTTGTTCTACCTCGGGATCTCGTAGGTAGGATGCTATAAATCACGTAGTTCACACATCCTGAGTAACGAAACGGCAAAATTGTTTTAATTTTTCACCCAGGGCAGTAACAAGAGTAATTTTTTCCTAAACCATGATTTAACGTCATCGGGTTTTCGCACCTCGGTGTTCACCAAATCAAAAATCTTATTGTCATAGCCCCGATAGCCGAGAAAACGAGGTCCTTATTTTAGTAACCCGTGTCAAGGTTAAAAGTAAAAGCTAAACCATGGTAAAAGTTCTGTCGGCAATTCGCCACTCGGTGTTTTCTTTTTTAAAAGTTACACCGTATAAACCCCAACTCGCGAAATCATGATAAGGATATAAACATAATTAATTAATCACTTAATCCGAGTTTATATTCCCTTTTTAATTAAGTCGTATTATCGCGATCTCGTGATTTCGCAGCTCGGCATGCAAACTTCCCGGAAACCTACCTTCGAAGCTCCGAGTCGCGATACGACGAATCTAAATAATTACAAAATTAATTAAGATCCTAATCATAATTACGTTTTTATTAATCAAAATCAATCATCGCATTTTTGGGGGTTAGAGGTTCAAAAGGTTAAATCAAATTTCCCGATACAACAAGTGGCGAAAGATTAATTAACGTTGGTAAAATTGGATTAATTAAGCTAAATCAATACATATCCCATGTTTTGATGCTTCCACGATTTACGAGGTAGCCTTATTCCTTCCATACACCAGCTGACATTTCAAACCGCCAAAATTTATGACATTAATGAGGAAATAGGGAAAATCGATGAATAAGGATCAGATTTTTATGACAAAATTTATTTCTAAAACATGATTTGAAAGACCTGTTCTGAAAGGTACTGAGTTTTCGAATATATATAAGAGCGGTTATGCATTATAGCTAATTCATTTCTACATTATGCAGAGCACATTTTCTCGGTGAGCTGACTTTTGTATGTATACGTATTTTTATCGCAAAAGAGATAAAACAAGATCTCCCGTCATGGCCCCGCGAAAAGCATCCAAAGCTAGTGTTGAGGTTTCGGAACAAGGCTCGGACAACGTCACTGATACTTCACCTCGAAGTGTCGACTCTATCCTAAACTGGTGTTTCGTTTCTGATGTTCTGCAACTTGAATTTGTGGATTATTCCGATGATTCCAGCGACAATGAAAAATATGATATAACCACCAAGTATAAGATCGTCATCCAATTCAGAATGCACAAAGTAGCAGCCAGGCCATGACTACTACCATATTATGATATGGTCCGATGGGAATTAGACCATGTGGACATACCAACCAGAACCATCATGAGTGAGTGGAACGTCACAGTTGGGACTTTCCGGCCTGAACATCTGCAGGCCATGTATAAGTTGCCCACAGCGTCCGACTTTACATATGGTGCCGAATTCTTAGACGAATTCAAACAGAAGGAATGTGTGAAGTATGATAAAACCATGTCTAGCTTAATAAAATATTGGGTTTTGCGCTCTGTGAAGTTCAGGGCAAATAGTCATGGTGTATATTCAATAGCTTCTTTAGAACCACAGTACAAGTATGTAGCCATGATGACATGCAGATTATACGGGAGAGAGGACACCTCACATTTCTTTCTTCCATGGGTACCTCTAATGTTTTGAGTCGCCAAAGGTTTTTCCTTCGACTAGGCGAAGATGTTGTCTGACAGCCTGACTACTCGGGTCACAGAGTATCGGGCGCAGAAAGAAAGCGGAAAAGTTGTTGGATTTTTTATGTCTCCATAAATTATGGACGTCGTTTGTTTTTTAACACCATTTCCCTTAATGAGCTAGAGTTGGACTCTAGTAGAAGACGAGCCCATACACGTCTATCATTCAAAATTAGAGGGAAAAAAAGCGGCAAATTTCGTATACGAAATCTTCAATTGGGTGACGGTGCCTCTTCATGTCACTATTTTCGGTGACCTGCCACCCAGGATCTTGGATAGTATAGTGAAAAATCTGAGCAGCATAGCTGACTGGTATGTAGAAGCTAAATTTTCGTATATTAGAGTTTTTTTGGCTTCTCTTCCCCCGCATGCATTGCCATTGTTCATTCCTGACAAGATGGCTTGTCGTGAGGTTGCTAGGCAAACAATAATCAGTGGTATAAGCAATGAGCTTAAGGGATACTCAAAGAAGGTATCGCCACCTTTTCCTGTTCATTTAAATTCTTATTCTTTATTAGATTTCGAGCATGCCAAAGCTGAGGCAGCATCCCTGGAAGACCTAAATTTGGTCCTCATTGAATACAAGAAGCACGATCCGCAAAGGGTCATGACCAATCATTTGGCTAGTTGCGGGCTCAATATAGTTGAGCATGAGAATTCACCCTCGAATAACATTTTCCGAGGCGCAAGGTCCTATGCCAAGATTCTAGCTCATATACAAACCTTGGTACCCGAGGAAAGAGCCGATGTTATGAAGTAAGAAGAACATCGAAGCAGTTGTCTTCCCGCAGTGTTGTGGGGTGAGAGTCCGAGTATGGCGGAGGTGAAACAAAGAGATGTCGAAGGCTCTAAGGATGCGACTCCCGATCAAGGAAAACACCAGGACGAGGGAGAGAAAACTAAGAATCTGAAAGCTGAGATAAAGACTCCCGACCCGCTGAAGAAGCAAAGTCTGGTTACTACTCCAGGAAAATCAACGAAGCAGATCGGAGAACCTATCACATCAGTTACTCCCTTGCAGTCGACTCAGGGAAATATTGATGCAGGATGGATCTTCAATGAAGAGTTGAGGCCTATAAGGGTAGAAGAACTCCCTCCGAATGAGTTTTTCTTCGATAAGAAGAGAAAGGCAGTGGTAAAGAGGGAATTCTATGAGGAAGGAGAGTCAACGGCCAAGAAATACAAACTTATAACTGATGGAAAAGATAAGAAGAATTAATAATTCGCGACTGAAATAGAAGGGACATTAGGAGCATATGCCACGACGAATCAATTTTCAGTCGGGGTATTAAAAAACCAGCTGAAACGAAAGAATCGCCTCATCAAGACCCTGGAAGCTAGACTAGCCACAGCAATGGAGACTGCCAAAGACTAGGCGAGTGTGGGTATAGAGAAAGCAAGGTTGGCCGATAAAAATGAGATAGAGCTGCTCAAAACTAAGCTCGAACAAGAACAACTGGTGGTTCAGGATGGTCAGATGCAAGCGAGCCAACAAAAGGATTTGATCCAACAGCTGCAGGCTAGGGTAGAAATCGTCGAAAGCAAAGTGATAGATATCGGGATGTTTCAGTCCCAAGTGATGGAGATTCGGGGCAGAGTCTCTACGGCCCAATGAAATTTACTCGACAATGTAGAGGAGATTCGGGACAATTGCTTGCTGGTTGATAAAGTTTTGGAGAATTTAAGTGCTAGAGAAAGGGAAGCTGGAGTAGCACGGGTCACCTTCCAAGAGGCTGTGATAGCCACAAACAACAGGGATTCGGGAAGCACTCCCAGGTTCACCATTTTGGAGTAGACCAGAGGAAATATTCTATTGACGGAATGGGAGCACATCATCGTGGAAGGCAAGATGCAAGCCAAAAGGGTAACAAATTATTTAGAAGAGGCCTTTAGTTCTATAGATGGAAATCTGTTAGGCATTGATAGTGGAGGTAGTGCTGAGGCATTGATTCAAATGAATGTGGCAAAAATCTCGCTTGATTTAAAGGAAAAAGAGGAAAGCGATTCGGTCGAGATCTCCCAAGTGACTATGGCGGACATAGTCCAAATAGACAAATGTATGATTAAACCAAGCACGCAATTATGCGCTATCGACATCATAGATAGACAGATGGAAGATAGGCTACCGCAATTAGCCTGAGATTGTTACTCTTTTGAGGCCAACTGTCAAGTTGAACCGTCAAGACTAATATCTCGGCTGGTTGAAAGATGTGTCACCTATACCTAGCACGCGCGAGGACAAACTTCTGGCACCAGGTAAAGATAGAAAAGAAGAAATGAAGCGATTGCTCTCCTCCCTATCATAACTGAAATTTTTGTAACGATTGAGATTCTGTCTTATTGTAAAACTGTATAAATATATCATAGAAAGAAACAAACCAAGCTGGACCTTTTTATGTTGATTGTAACAGAGTTTTTACATTTTGAGATTTAATACAAAGCAAATCTGAAGATTCTCAATTCCGTCATGACTGTGTTATGAGTTTGTTTTCTTCTGTCTCATATTTCATTCCATTTCATATTCATAACTAATGAAAGCTTCGTTATAATTTAGTATGACCACTACTATAGCGAATGAATTTTGGTTTTCTGTAATTGTTTACTGTTTTTTCCTCTGTACCAGCTATTAGCAGGTGTAAGACCCATCAACACTTTCAGAATTCTACATATATTTTATGCTACATCGAGTTATTTCCTTACAGTTTTCCTCTTCTGTTTATACGTGAGATTCTCCCTTTATAGGAGCCTTACACCATATACAGCTAAATGTTTTTCTCCCACCTCATACATTTTATTAATATATAAATCAGTTACCGGAAAGAGCCTTTGATTTGCACCCTGTTTTATTTCCGAAACCGTAAACTCTCTTTTATACGACCAAATTGAGATAACACTTAATTTCTCTCTGAAGTTTTTCTTATTTTACTGTTCCTCCATGACTGTCCCTGTACCAACATAGACCAATATCAAACCCGGATTATCAAATCAAATGCATATTGCCTTAAACCTTTTCGATACTATTCTTAAAACAACTACTACCCGGGTTGAACTTGAACATTCATGGGCAGCGATTGGACATGATATAACCATCCAGGAACAGTTGGAAGCTAGACAACGCCAACGTAGAAATATTCCTTAGTTTCCTTTGTTGAAGGTTGACGTTTCTCTCTTCTCCACCCTTTACCCACTTTCGGATGCCTAGACACTGTACTTCTAAGCCTTAAGTACAGACTCTGGAACAACAGTGTTCTCCCTCTTTATTGACATCCAAGGAGGAAGGTTACTTTTTATAACAAAAATAGGCCACACTGAGTAAACAGACCTGAGCTCACCAAATGGCTTTACACCATCAGTTTCCAATGAAATCCTAACATTACAAGATTCATCTTTAAAAATCATCCATCTTTCTTCAATGTTCCTAAATGCATAACCCTATCCTAGCATTCAAAGAACATCATCTTCACTTTTGTATTTTTCAATATGGTAATCGATAAATTGTGTTATGTGTTGGCACCTGAATAGTCGTTGTAAACATGGAATTATGGAAATATGACAAAGAACCTTGTGAAACACCTTTCTTGTTACTTGATCGATTCAATATCTATTGATTTGATATTATGAGAATTTCATTTCGGATGCATATCGTCCATAATATATAATATGATCACTAGGACGCACATCAATAACCTGATACTCCATTCTGATATCTTTCATAATGTAAGATAACTCTTGGTATGTGCGAGATAAATTATTTGACGATGGTAAGAAAATTTCACCTAACAATCTACAACATAAAAAATAACTAGTTAATGTAAATAATAGTAATAATAATAATTGCATCCTTAATTTATACATTAGTTGACACTAAAAATAGAGAAAACAAAAAGGTTGACCTTTACTTATATGTGACAACTCATATTAAATACCTTAGAATCTATCTGATACAAGTGTTTGAAAAAAATTTAATACCTTCAGCTTCACCAAAAACATTATAGAAGCGAAAATATTTGTTCTTGAGACTTCATAAATGGGTTGTTATGCCTTATCAAGTAGAGGTATAACATGAATATCATCAAATTTTTCCTCCTCAAAAGGAGAAAATATGTTTTGGATCAATCTATTTTTCCCATCATCCTCAACTGTATTGTTGGTGTCATCTTCTTCCATAGGAGTAACTTGATCTTCAATATCCATACCATCTTCCTCAGCTAGTACAATAGTATTTATACTACTAATAGGAACATTATGTGGTGCCACACACCTAGGAGGATTTGTATTTATAATTACAAACAATCAATACAATTAGTGTATATAAAAAATATTAAAACAAAAGAAAATTTATAAATACACTCAATAGAAAGACATATAATGATTAACTTACCATAGGACGATATTCATACCCCTCTTCAACGTGCCAGTACTCCCTACAATGTTTTTCAATTTTTATTCTTATAAGTCTTCTTCTATTAAATCCCCTGCATCGATTGCAAGGGTAATAACACCATTTTTCTCCAATGTCGCCCTTAACCTAGCAAGCGTCCTTTCATTTTTTGTCGAAGTAATGTTATTATATGGCATCATAATTTCCTATTACAAAAATATCCACTAAAGCAATATAAGTAAAATATACAAATATATTATTGTGATAAAAATGTCGTTGAATATTGACCCCATATGTACTACAAAATTAATCCATTGTCGTCATAGATTCATTAAAGGTTTATAAGAGTAGTCAACAATTACTCAAGAAATCAAAACCATACATTTTTACCACATAAACTTCAAAACTTCACTATAATCAAGTAAGAAAATCAAACAATAAAACAGATCTAGGCCAACCCAAATTGTGTATTCATTAAATCGAATTAAATAGACATGTTTGTAACTATTTCCTAGAAAACAATTCGTGTCCCCAAATAAAACAGGGTCTAAGGGTTAGGGATCCAATGTTGGTATTTAAAAGGAGACAAAGAAATATTAAAAACATCTAACCTTAAAAGTACGAAATATGAGTTGTGTAGATCAAGAAGTGGATCTAAAACAAGTAGCTCGTAGAAAAAAGAATATTGCATGCACCAAACAATGACCAAAAAATCATTTTATCAATGTTGCACCTACAACAAAATTGTCTAAATCTCTCACCTCCATCGGAATTCCGACGAAGTTTGACCAATTCAATGATCGTTAAACCATTTTCAAATATGTATTTTTCCTTTTCACGCATCTTAATGCATCCTTTGAACTTCTGAAGAACATTAGTTGTACGACCCATGGTTACAAAACATCGTCGTACTTACGACGAACGTCAGAGATCCCAAAAAAACAAATGATCAAAAAATTAATAATGATGCAGTAAGTTTCAACCATACGATCAATTTTATCCTTGTCATCGTAATATTTTGTTGAATATTGACCCCATATGTACTAGTGAGAGTTTTTATGAAAGGGCTTCATACAAGGTTTAAAAAAAATAAAAGCACGTCCTTTGGAATTTAACAAACTTGCAATCAAATTGTAACTGGGACCTCAAAAATCTCTTAACAATAGTGATGAAATATAGTAGAGAAGGCAAGTGGAGGTGATATAGAGTCAGCTCCGATGAAAGGTACTTGAGGAAACTTCCAATGGTTGATGACTATTTATCTCATGTGCTATAGAAACCCATGAAAGCCACCAAGTGATAATCTAGTTTTGGCCACTATGATACCTTTCATGAATTAGACAAGGGATTCGAACTCCAACAATAAAGGGATGTAATTTAAAAAGAGATGGGTGGCTTAGTAAAACTAATAGATACATCTTGACCTCAACATTTACACACTACACCGCATCTCATGATCTTGGGTTTTTCACATTTTATATAAAAAAATTAAATACTCCCTAGGAAAACAACTATGTTATAGATTTTTCAACCTTGAAGTATTATTTGGATGCCTAACTCCAAGGTCCTAATTTACTCTAAGTGTTGGTGTTATTTACAATATAAGGTATCCTTATTTTCACCAAAAAATCTTGTTGGATGTCGATGTTGGGGTCATAAGCTACTAAACTCGAAACCATTTGTAATACCCCAGTTTTGATCCCCATATTTACAATGTATGTTTATATATGATGAAAGGTCGAAGATCCTGGATATGTAATACTTTGAAAAATAATAATAATAATAACAATAAATGTATCATTGATTGTATACAGACAAGGAAAGATTCATAGGGGGCTATGATTCTATTACATAGGAGGCTAAAGGGGCTAAGAAAATTATTATATTATATATAATTATTTTCTTTCTTAGCCTTTCAGTTAGTTGGGAAAGTGGTTACAAGGCCTTTTTGGGGAAAGCCATGTCACACATTGTAGGCGTGCATATTTTAACCATACCTTTTGGTTGTTGGGGGGATTCCTCATTCATTCTTATTCTTGATTTTTGCATGCAACGAAGAGTTGGGAGGTAGAGAGACAATGCAAGTTGGATATAAGAGCTTACTTGTTACACCAACAATGAGAAATGATGCTAATGTGCATGAGAATTATGGAAATTGAGGAGAGTTATCCAAAACTAATATTCCCTTGAGTTTGTAGAACTGGGATTTCCTATCTATTTTATACTGGAGCCATGAAAAGAAGTGGAATATCCTAAGGGATTTCCTTTTATAGAAGAGAATTAATTTCCTTGGGTCTTGTAGGTTGAGGGAGAAAGAGAGATGGTAAACTGGAATTGTTGTGAGTGGGAAAGAGAGAGATGCCTATGACAGCTTGATAGTTGGGATGGTGTGTGATACTTATAATCGACCTAGGAATCCTTCCTTGTGGATTCATCGCCTCATCTAGGGGGTGGCCTGTTCTAGAGAGTTATAGTGCAATAGAGTCTATGATTGGGTGGAATGTATGATGTTTGCAACCAATCTATGTAATTGTTTCTTAAAGATAAGTTATTTGTTTATCTATGTATTAAATTTACATTATGTTATTTACTTCTTAATTTTGTAAATTGCATGAGATGTGTGTGTGTGTGTGTGTGTGTGTGTCTGTGTTCTTTCTTTATTTTGCATGTGATTCTTTCATGCTTTTTGTGTTATTTAAATTTGGTATCAGAATTTAAACTAGTTCAAGAATGTTAATTCTTGAGGTGACCGGAGATGGGTATGTTACAATTTGGTATCAGAACACTAATTTACAGTGCTCAAGATGTATGGACCATGATATAGACTCGATGGGAAATTTTACAAAGGTTGAGATAGAGGGTTCCTTGGTAACCAAGGAAACATTTTCTTGAAATTAGGCATTTTTTAAAATATTGTATTTTTTGTACTAGTGACATCAATAATGAGGTGGGCGACATCAGTGAAGATATGGTGATGATTTGGAATGACCATTGTGGTGGATCCATGGTGGAAAATGGAAAGGGCCACAACGTAAGGGTGGTGGGCCCATGGGTAGTTGGACAACCATGTTGCAAAAGTAGTTTATACGGCCATGGAGAAGTGGTTTTTGGAACGAGACATTTGGGCCTATAAACTATCAATTTTCATCATGTGTCACCATAGTATTAAGATGTTACAAGACCCAAATTTTTCAGTGATTGGGTTTTACTTTTAGGCCTATAATCCATCTTAATCATTGATCTTGGATCGAAGGTGATGGACATGTGTTCCCATCAATGGAGTTAACTCGGGCACAACTCAATGACTTGTAAAAAATCCTCATCGTAGATATTGATTGGTGATTGGGAAGATGTTCATCATAGTAAAAGGTGTGGTATGGGACACTACCAATAACATGGTCCAATGGATGAGCGTCAAGTGTTCTGTCAGTTGTAGTTGGGGCCCACAAACAAATAAAAGAAAAGGGAAAGGAAAAAGAGAAAAGGAGGGACCATATATTTGATTAGGTAGGGCCAAGTGGTCAAGTGATGAAATGGAACCACCTATGGTGCCACATCATCATTCCATACCATCTAGGTGCCAGATCAAAAAAAATAAAGACATAAAAATTTTCTAGACCCAAAATCTTGTTTTGGCCAAAACATGAGGAGAAAAGCTCAAATTCCAGTTAACTTTTATGTGTATGTCTACAATGAGGAGGGTATAAAATTACCAGTGAGGGACATTGTCCAACTCATCCCTACTTTTCCATAAATTGTGAATTAGTGATCTTTTAAGAACAATGTGGTACTCTTGGATAAAGGCCTTGTTGCTAATGAAATTTTTGCAGTGAGTCAGGGGACCAAACATGAAAATATCCAATGGATATTTCAACTAGATTCTAAGGGATTTGGAATGGATAAGATAAAATAGGCTAGAATCCATTATTTTGGGACACTTTTGGGGGGATTTTGGAATTTTTAGACGAGGGAAAGGTACCCTAAATCACAAATATGGAAAAAAAAAATGTACTCAACATTTTAACTCCTCAATAGGCCAAACAAATTTTCCTTATTAAATATTTCCCATTTTTCTTAGCTTAGGAGATAACATTTTGTGCTAAAAAATCAAAGTCCGCAGAAAATGTAAAAAGGACAAACTTGACCATTCCATATTGACATAGAATTTGTTGGGAGCACCAAATCTATAATATGAAAGTTTTTGTGTATTCACAATCAAGAATACAATATGTTCCTAATACCAAAAAAAAAAAAAATATATATTGATAGATATTCTTCTGTAGGTGGAAAATTTTGGCCTCTAAGTTAGTTTTCACTAGTGGGAAAAGTGCACAAATTGGGAAAAAATGGCAATTTCAGAAAGTCATAACTCTCAGCTCAGAGATGGGATTGAGGAATAAGTATAGTCATTGGAAATATGGTTCAGAGGATAATAATATTTAAGGATTAGCATCTAGAGAAGTGTTATAAGATTATAAATAAACTGGGAAGAAGAAGGAATTGTATCTTTAATTGACGAAAAAATTACGATATGCATAATTTCTCATAGTAATGGTTGCTTGCACATTTTGAAAAATTAAAGGTATAAGCAGATCAAATCAAGCTCTTGATTCTAGATTAGAGATATGGAAGATTCACAAAGAGGATACATCTATGAAAGATGAGCTAAAGGCCTAAACATCAGTTTGGGTAACGAGGAGACAAAATATAATCATCATAGAAGCAGTGTTAAACCAATGGAGCTAGTAAAAACTATGAGGAGTCTAAGGATGGAAGTGTAGAGTTATAAGGATGATAATGAGAATATAATAAGAGTACAAGAGGAACAAAATAAAATAAATACTCACTTTTTATAGAGTCTAAATCAACTGCAAAGACAAATGGAAAATGGATCAGGTTCAAGACATGAGGAATAGGGAAAACATCATGAAAGGAGGGATAGTTACAGAATATCCAAGCACTCAAAAAGTGATAGTAGAGCTCAAAGAAAAAACTACTCACCTACTCATTCATTTGGGAATATTTATGTATCTAAATATTCAATGAGAAACCCATAAGTGTCCCATATTAGGTGTCAAAGAAGAAGATATGAACTAGACAACTTGCAAGGTGAACTTAGGAAACTTAAGCCACCAACCTTTGATGTGAAAACAAAAGGGGGGATGATGTTGAAACCTAGTTTATTGGAATCAAAAAATATTTTTAGTTACAAATTTACTCATCTAACCTATAAGCTATGATTTGTATATACCACTTGCAAGGAAAAGCTTCTATGTGGTGGGACTAGTTGAATAAAATCAAACATATTAATGAGAAAAGGATTTCTTAGAAGTAGTTCAAGAAACATTTCCACCATAAATACCTTTCAAAGAACTACTATGAAAAGAAGATGCAATATTTATTTGAACTCAATTTGGGGAACATGACCATGGAGGAATATGAAAAGAAGTTCTTGGGGCTTCTGAGATATGTTGGTTTTATCAAAGAGGAGATGGTGAAACTTCATAGGTTCCTAAGTGGACTACCATATTTTTATAAAGAAAAAATTCAATTCGATGAACCCAAGACCTTGGTAGAATAAATTAGAAAGGACAAGTACATGTATGATAAAGCTAAAGGAAAAGAAAATTTTCATAAATATTGGAAGGATAAGAACAAGGAGAAATCAGACCAAAGAAAGAATGGATTCAAAATTCCTTTCAAGAGAAACAATCTTGAAACATACCAGAAAAATCATCTAGCTCAAGATGAATCCAAAATGGCATACTCCATGTAAAACACAGGAAGGAAATCAATCAAATGTTGTGGATGTAAAGGGTTAAAAATCATCTTGTTACTATTTTAATTGATTTAGAAGCAAGCCATAGTTACAATTATCTTAAATTAGTGGAAAATTTTCATTTAAAGAAAGGTAAACTTAAAAGATCATGGTTGATTCAGCTAGACACGGGGACCAAAAGAAGGATCAATGAGATTGTCAAAGGTTGTCCAATATATGAATAGAGTGAATACAAATATTTATCTGAATATCATACCATTGAGATCTTACAATATCCTAATTAGAATGGATTGGTTGGACAAGCACCATGTTATCCTAGATTTCCATAACAAGGGTTTTACATATCTTGATGAAGAAGGAAAACATAGCAATGTGCAAGGAATTCGAAGACCCATTTCTATAATGGATATTCCATCCTTAGACTTGAGGAGATGTTTCAAGAAAGGATTTTAATTGTATGCAACTCATGTGAAAGAGCTATCCAAGAAAAAAGGGCCAAGTCTTGAGGATTTTATATTGTTGTAGGAGTTTGAAGATGTATTTGAAGAAATATCATGCTTACCACCAAAGAGGGATATAGATTTGTCTATTAACTTAATGCCCAAAGATTTCCTAGTATCAAATACTCCTTGCACAATGACTACACCGGAATTAAAATAATTACAAATGCAGTTAGAAGAATTGTTGAATAAAGGGTACATATGCCCAAGTCTCTCACCTTGGGGATCATCGATACTCTTTGTGAAAAAGAAGGATGGATCATTGAGGTTGTGTACTGACTTTATAAAGCCAGTGTGAAGAAAAAATACCCTCTACCCAAAATTGATGACCTCTTTGATCATCTAAGAGGAGAAAAGATAGATCTAAGATCAGGATATCACCATGTGAGAATCACGGATGAAGACATTCGAAAGACATATTATAGAATTGTTGATTATTTGGGTTGGTTTTCATTGATGTCAACCCTTGAAGAAAGTCTGGTAGCAAATTCTGGTAGCACAAAGGTTTGGGTAATGGAGCCAAGTTTGTTTGATGTATAATGTTATGAGTTTTAATACATTTGAAGGTAAGACTATTCTGTATGGATAGTACATGTCATGTCATTTCTGGTGGTATCTGGAACATCACATAACTCCTCACAGTTAGAGAGTTATGGCCATGTGAAGTTGGATAACCCTCATGAGTCATCTAGAAGCCCCAAAAGGTCAATGTGGTCAAAGTGGTTGCAAAGAAGAAATTATTTAAATAATAAAGTGAAGTGATGAGTGTACTATAAGTCAAAGTAAATACAAAATAAATTATTTAAACAATAAAGTTAATGGAGAAATTACTAAGTGGGCAAGTGGTTAGAAGTGGGTTAGCCCTAAAATAAGGAAAGTGGGTTAAGATGGTTAGAAGGTAATTTAAATAATAAAGTCAAGTAATGAGTGTACTATAAGTCAAAGTGGATAAAAAATAAATTATTTAAATAATAAATCTAATGGAGAAATTACTAAGTGGAAAAGTGGTTAGAAGTGGGTTAGCCCTAAAATAAGGAAAGTGGGTTAAGATGGTTAGAAGGTAACCCCTTGAGGAAGCTACATGAAAGTATAAATAAGAGGCAAGGGTCTCTCTTTTTTAATCCCACTTGAGAATATCAAATATCTACAAGTGACTGAGGTAACCAAACAATATATAAGCCGAATTTCAGAGAGAAGGTGAAGTAAAGAAGGTTGAAATTCAAGGGAGGATAAATTCTTTTGATGATGCTTTCTAAGGTATGTTATTTACAGGTCATCTCACCATTTTCGCAATAAAACATTTTCTAGAATGATTCAGACCGTGAAATTGGGAGGTTGTTGAGGAAACATATCCAAGTAGCTGAGATAAACATGTTAGCATGTGATTTGTTTTATTTTTGGAGTTACAATCCATGGAAAATATCGTTTGTGGCTAGTCCTGAAACTAGTCTAAAATAGGTGTGTTGGGTACAAAAGTCATAACTTATTCATAACAGATCCAAATTGAGTAAGACCATATGTATTGGTTAGAGTATTGTCTTTAGTATTCTTTGTACTATTTTCAGATCCATACAACAAACATTTCGTGTGGGGCACGCTCTACAAGTTTTCTCTCTAGAATAAGCCAACATTCAACAAGGTATGTCATTTTTTCTATAACCCATTTTCTAAAAGGTTCCAAGTAGTTAAACCTAGAGTAATTGCATAAAAGACACTGAAGAACATTGTGTACTATTTTCATATCTTTATTCATTACAAGTACATAGTTATGATTATTTCAAGTTAGGGTTGTTGACTAATCCAAAATCAGTCATGTGAGACTAACGTAAAGTTTGATGAAACTGCTAGTCTCCTGTTGTTAAAGTTAAAGAAAGTTTGTAGGTATGTGATCATATACACCAGGTCTATTACAAATTTAAAAATCAGATTTGGATGATGAAATTGATGAGGGATTTTGGTTGAGGTACATGTTGGGTACATGGTTGAGACAAGTAGTTGATGAGTTCACACATACATGAGGTGTATAGTTGATGATGTTGGTACATCTTGATGAGTCATAGTTTATGCATATTTCATGCATGATTGGTGCATGGTTGATGCACTCATTGATGGTACAGGTTATTGCATGGTTGATGCACTTTTTTATGGTACAGGTTGATTATAGGTTATTGTGACAGGTTATTTGCACAGGTTTGGTGCATGGTTGATGCATGTGTTTATGGTACAAGTTGATGTATGGTACATGTTGGCACATGTTATTGGTACATGTTGTTACAGTTTGATTATAGGTTGATTGGTACAGGTTTACAGCAGTATATCTCACAGTGATATTGTCACAGTGGTTCCATCATTCTACTTCTACATCAGGGCGGTTGGACGGGGAAAGGATAGGTGGTTGTAGCCAACTTTCAATTGTATCCGAAGAACATAGGGGGTTGTAGCCTCCTTCTAGTTGTATCCAGAGAATTGGGGAGTTGGATATTTCCTCAAGTTGTAGCCTGAGAAACTAAGGGGTTGTAGCCTCCTTCTAGTTGTAGCCAGAGAATTAGGGAGTTGGAGCTTCCTTCAGGTTGTATCCTCATAAACTAGGGGGTTGGAGCCTCCTTCTAGTTGCAACTAGAAAAAAAAGGAAGTTGGTTCTTCCAATGAATGTAATTCTTAAATGCATATAAGAAAAAACATTATGTGTTTTTCTCCCACTTTGGGTTTCCACGTAAAAACACTGGTGTACTGTGTATGTGTATGATTGTTCATTTGTTCATTGTTTATTTACTCTGCAACTATTGGATGATATTTCTACATTGATATAACACTTGCATTTTGTGGTTAAAAATGACTATTTCTCTATTACTGATTCACCCCCCCTCTCAGTAATCCAACAATTGGTTTCAGAGTAGGTTCCTTTAGGAAACAGTTTAACCACTAGAAGGAGATTATGGATTATTCTGAGAATGGAGTACCATTGTTTAATGGTCATAATGGTTTAAAGTATGAGTTATGGAGTGGAAGGATGAAAGTATTTTTGCATGACCAGGGGTATTATATTTGGTTATCATTCGTTACAGGATAAAATAGTTCAAAAAGAGCAAAGACTGTAGCCAGGAAGGAATTTAAGAACAATACGAAAATAGCAATGGATTTCGTCTAGGAAGGATTACCTAATCCGGTAAGAGAAAAGTTTGGTAAATTTTCATCATCCAAAGAACTTTGCGATAAGTTACATGAAATATATTCTTCAGCCATCGCAGATTCATAAAATGCTAAAGAAGATGCAGATACAGATCAAGAAGAATAATGTTCACCATGTCAAACAGATTCAGAATATGAAGAGTACATAATCACCAGAGGTATGTTGTTTTGATTTAGTTGTGAAAAACATGGACATCTTGAAATAGAATGCCATGAAGGAAATGAGATAAAAAAAAATAATTGAAAAGGAAGACAATTATGAAGAAAAATTGATTAGTGCTTTAGATGAACTAAGAGAAGAAAACAATTCACTCAAGAAAGAATTGATAAAACAAAAGGAAAGTGTTCACATCTTTTAAGAATCCCAACAAGTCATCGAGAAATTAAGAACTCATCTAGAAGAATCCAGAAAGATCGAAGAAAATCTTGAATATCAAAAGCAATATTTGGAAGCCAACATAGCAACGCAAAAGGAAGAAGCGGAAATGAGAGAGAAGATATTGACAGATAATCTTAAGGAAAGAACTAATGATCTAAACCATATTGAGGTAGAGTTTGGTCAAGAAGAGAAAGGACTTGAAGTAGAAATAATCACATTAAAAATTCAGCTTGAAGAAGTGAAAAGAACATAAGAAGTCATGAAGTCTTGGATAATGAAAAAGAAATAAGAGGTTGAGAAGCTTGAAGAAGAAGTTGTCACATTAAGAAGTAAAATCATCAAGCTCAATGTTGAAGAGACAGAAACATCCACATCAATTATAGAGAATGAAGAGAAGTACTCTAGGTTGCTAGAAAATAAGAATGAAGTAAATAGAAAGAGTTATGCAGAAGTACTCAAAGGAAGGAATCATGGTCAACCAGAATCTAAGAAAACTATTGAAGATACATCTTCAAGAAGACCATCCATGCTCAATCCACAAAGAAGCTTCAATCATGATCATGATCATTCAAGGAAGAAATTCAGAAGGACTACACCACAAAGAAGATCATTCACTCCCAGGTATGAATATTTCTTTTATGGTCATTGTTTTTATTGTACCAATTGTGGACATAAGGTTGCAGATTGCAGGGATAATAAAAGAAATGTTCAAGAAAGAAGTGCATATGTGGCCCCACGTAACATTGAATGTTACAAATGCCATAACTATGGACACATAGCTAGTGATTGTAGAAGAATGATCAATACTTCCATGAAAGAGAACACTGATATTAGATATAAGAAAGTATGGATAAGAAAACATGAAGAACAGGTGAATAAAGACCAGGTCCCAGAGATCGCATGATTGGCAATAAAACGAGATGAAGAAAATTCTACAGAGAAAAATGTCAGATACAAAAAGGTTTGGAAAATAACTAAAAGAAAAGAAGGACAGGTAAATAAGGAATAGATTTAGGATATTGTACTTCCAGTCATTATAGTGAAAGAAGAATCCACATACAGAAAGAAAGAAGTCAAATGATGAAAGAGAGATGATGAATGTACCAATGAAGATGATGATGAATACACATCAGAGCAAGAAGTTGTTTGAGCCATCCGGCTTAGAGACTCCCAAGTAATATGAATATTAGACAAGGGGAGTCTATGTGATAGCTGTGATAGACCAAAGAACCATCCTTCGAGAATCTTGCAAAGTTTGAGTAGACAGATCCAGAGCAGTAAGTTAGCAGAAGTATAGTTTGATAGATTAATCAGTTGTAGTAGTGAAGACTTCATGAAAGTATAGTGATAAATGGGTCAGCATTATGGAAAATTGTGCAGTAGAGTCTTAGATAGTATGGACATAGATGGATTTGTAAAACACTTAGCAGGTTTGGACATATATATCAAAGTGGACGAGAGAATGGATTCACAGATTGGTTCAAAGACAAATGAACATTATCATAATGGATGAGAATTACATAGGAAATGGCTCAAACAATGCTAATGGATTCCAAATTGATAGATATTGTTTTTTGACACATGTAGTGCATACAGTAGTTCACATTCAAAATAGATTAATTACCATAAACAAAAATGGAAAAACTCCCTATGAGCTATGGAAAGGAACACCAGCAAATGTGAATCAATTCAGAGTATTTGGAAGCAAATGCTACATCAAAAGAGAATATGGCAGAATGGGAAAGTTTGACTCTCATGTGGACAAAGGAGTACTTGTTAGTTACTCAAGTACAAGGAAATAATACAAGTGTTACAATCTAATATTGAAGGAATTTTTGGAAACAATCAATGTAACAATTGATGAAACGGGTGGATGAGAATCAAAGGAAGAAGAAAATGAATCACTGGAACAACTTTACGAAGAAGAAGCAAAAGATGAATAAGAGAACAACCAGAAGGATTTCAGTTGTCAGAAAACGTAGATTATATGTGCAAATAGAAGAAGGCCTTGTATGGTCTAAAATAGGCTCCTAGAGCATGGTACTCTAGACTAGATAAATATCTACGAAAGGCAAGATTTAGAAGAGGAAGTGGAGACAACAACCTCTACATCAAGGTAACTAAAGATAGTATTTTATTAATTGAATTTTATGTTGATGATATTAGTTTTGGAAGTACTGATAACAGGTTAAGCCATAAATTTCAAAGGATATGCAGAATGAATTTGAAATGTCATTACTTGGAGAACTATCCTTCTTTCTGGGTCTTCAGATATGTCAAAGCAACCAAGGAATTTCTATTTCTCAAATAGTTTATCAGAGAAATGATAAAGAAGTTCGGAATGGAAGATTGCAAACCAGTTGGAAGTTGAGAAAAGATGATGATTCAAAGTCTACAAACCAGAGGCAATACAAGTCAATGATTGGTAGCTTACTATATGTGACAACATCCAGACTAGATGTAATGTAGGAAATTGGACAGGTGGCACAATTTCAAGTAGAACCAAAGGAATCACATGTCTTAGCAGTGAAAATGATTTTCAGATATCTCAAAGGAACAAAATATTTTGGATTACGGTATCCAAAAGGAAAGGATCTATCACTTATTTCCTTCACGGATGCAGATTGGGCAGGTTGCATTGATGATCGATGAAGCACCAATGGAGCAGCATTCTACTTGGGTGAATTTTTAGTATCTTGTCTAAGAAAGAAATGATCATCAGTATCTTTATCTACAGCTGAAGAAGACTATATTTCAGCATCAGCATGTTGTACACAAGTTATATGGATGAAACAAACTTTGACATATATACGAGTTGAGTATAATGAGATCATTCCAATCTATTATGATAATAAGGACCATCAATATCTCAAAGAACCCAGTGATGCACTCCAAGATGAAGCACATTCCAATAAAGTATCACTTTCTATGGGAATAGGTTGCAGAGAATAACATCAGAGCTAAATATGTGGGCACAAAAGAACAAGTGTTGGACATCTTTACAAAACCACTTCCAAGGGAAGCCTTTGAGTATCTTCACCAGAGACTCAGATTAATTTCTACTCCAAAATAAATGTTATTGAATACTTATCTTATATGTCTTAGATTTACATGAAGAAGCACCATAAAGAGGATAGTTCAAGTTGGGAGATCAGTTTCAGTAAGAGTTCAGTCGGGGAGAGTAGACCCAGATGGAAATATACCTTTTTCGTTGATGACAAAGGGGGAGAGTTTTATCAGATGTAAAGGTAAATCCTTGGAGAAAGCGAATAGACGCATGGTTCGAGGGGGAGCCATGGTCACAGGGGGAGCAGAAGTGATATGACTTCAGTATTGCATCAGAGAGTTGCCATCAATGCCAAAGGGAGTTATTGTTGATTATTTGGGTTGGTTTTCATTGATGTCAACCCTTGAAGAAAATTCGATAGTGAATTCCTGTAGCAAAAATGTTTGGGTAATGGAACCAAGTTTGTTTGATGTATAATGGTATGAGTTTTAAAATATTTGAAGGTAATACTATTCTATACAGATAGCACATGTCATTCCATTTCCGGTGGTATGTGGAACGTCACATAACTCCTCACAGCTAGAGAGTTATGGCCATGTGAAGTTGGAGAACCCTCATGAGTCATCTAGAAGCCCCAAAAGGTAAAAGTAGTCAAAGTGTTGGATTACTTAGAGGGGGTTGAATCAGTAATAGAGAAATGTGATCATTTTCAACCATATAATGCAAGTGTTATATCAATGTAGCATTATCATCCAATATTTGTAGAGTAAATAAACAATGAACAATCATACACATACAAAATACACCAGTTTTTTTACGTGGAATCCCAAAGCGGGAGAAAACCACGAAATGATTTTTCTTATATGTCTTGAAGAATTACATTCATTGGAAGCACCAAATTCCTTTGTTTTTCCAGTTACAACTGGAAGGAGGCTCCAACCCCCTAGTTTCTCAGGCTACAACCTGAGGGAAGCTCCAACTCCCCAATTCTCTGGCTACAACCAGAAGGATGCTACAACCCCCTATGTTCTCCAGCTACAACCGGAAGGTGGCTACAACCACATGTTCTTTCCCCATCCAACCACCCTGATGTATAATTAGAATGATGGAACCACTATCACACTATCACTATGAGATATACTACTGTAAACCTATACCAATCAACCTGTACCAATAACTTGAACCATGCATCAACTTGTACCTCAACCTGTAATCAACCTGTACCATAAACAAGTGAATCAACCATGCACCAAACTATACCAACCAACCTATAATCAACGTGTACCATAAACAAGTGCATCAACCATGCATCAGCTTGTACCTCAACCTGTACCATGAACAAGCGCATCAACCATGCACCAAACCCGTACAAATAACATGTCACAACAACCTATCCAAACAACATATCAAAACAACTTGTCTCATCAATATTATCAACCAAATCAGATCTACTCACCAAGATCAACCACCAAGACAACTCTTAAAGATGTGCATCAACCAAGCATAACCCAACAACTCATAATCATCACCAAGATCAATATGTGCTTCTAATAATATACCAATACAACTATGCTACATCATCCATAAACCATGTCTCAAAAACACTACTAACAAGTGCCTCCAACCATGTACCAAGTATGTACAAATAATGTATCAACTACTCATCGACTATGACTCATCAATATATACCAACATCATCAACTATACACCTCATGTATGTGCCAACTCATCAACTACTTGTCTCAACCATGTACCCCACATGTACCTCAACCAAAAGACCTCGTCAATTTCATCATCCAAATATGATTTGGAACTCTATAATAGACCTATTGTATATGATCACATACCTGCAAACCTTCCTTAACTTTAACAACAAGAGACTATCATTTTCATCAAACTTTTCTTTAGTCTCACATGACTAGTTTTGGATTAGTCAACAACCCTAACTTGAAATAATCATAACTATGCACCTGTAATGAATAAAGATCTGAAAATAGTACAAAATTTTCTTCAGTTTGTTTTATGCAATTCCTCCAGGTGTCACTACTTGGAACCTTTCATAAAAGGATTTATAGAAAAAATGGCATACCTTATTGAATTATGGCTTATTCTAGAGAGAGAACTTGTAGAGTCTTCCCCGCAAGGAATATTTGTTGTATGGATCTGAAAATGTTACACATAATAATACATATTGTACTCTAACCAACACGTTTGGTATTACTTAATTTGGATCTGTTATGAAGAAGTTATGACGTTTTTACCCGAAACACCTCTTTTAGACTAGTTTCAAGACAAGCCACAAACCCTATTTTCCACGGAGTGTAACTCCAAAAATAAAATGACACACAAGATGAAATTCATACCACAGCTACTTGGATATGTTTCTCAATGGCCTATCAATTTCATGGTCTGAAACATTCTAGAAAAAAAAATTATTGTGAAAATGGTGAGATGACATGTAAATAACATACCTTAGAAAGCATCATCAAAAGAATTTATCCTCCCTTGAATTTTGGCCTTCCTTACTTCACCTTCTCTCTGAAATTTGGCTTATATATCCTTTGGTTACCTCATTCACATATAGATATTCAATATGTTCAATTGTAATATAAAATGAGAGAGCCTTGTCTCTTATTTATACTTTCATGTAGCTTCCTCAAGGGGTTACCTTTTAACCATATTAACCCACTTTCCTTATTTTAGGGTTAACCAACTTCTAACCACTTGTCCAATTAGTAATTTATTCATTGAATTTATTATTTAAATAATTTATTTTGTATCCACTTTGACTTAGAGTACACTCATCACTTCACTTTACTTCAAGGGGTTACCTTCTAACCATCTTAAACTACTTTCCTTATTTTAGGGCTAACCCACTTCTAACCACCTGTCAACTTAGTAATTTCTCCATTAACTTTATTATTTAAATAATTTCTTTTGTATTCACCTTGAATTATAGTACACTCATCACTTCACTTTATTATTTAACTTCTAAAAATCTCTTAAACCACTTTGATTACTTTGACCTTTTGGGGCTTCTAGATGACACATGAGGTTTCTCCAACTTCACATGGCCATAACTCTCTAACCATGAGGAGTTATGTGACGTTCCACATACCACTGGAAATGGCATGACATGTACTATCCATATAGAATATTATTACCTCCAAATATATCAAAACTCGTGTCGTTATCCATCAAACAAACTTGGGTCTATTACCCAAACCTCGGTTCTCCAACTTCACATGGTCGTAACTCTCTAACCGTGAGGAGTTATGTGGCATTCCACATACCACTGGAAATGGAATGACATGTAATACCCATATATAATAGTCTTACCTTCAAATATATTAAAACGCATACCATTATACATCAAACAAACTTGGGTCCATTACCCAAACCTTTGTGCTACCAAAACTCGCTACCAGACTTTCTCCAAGGGTTGACATTAATCACTAAGGGTTTAAATCAATCTACAATATCACTCTCCAATGGTTGAAATCAATGAAAACCAACAATCTATACCAATTGTCCATCAACATAAGACAACTATCTGAAAATCTCCCCCTTTGGCATTGATGGCAACACTTAGTCAAGATAACATTCATTCTTATACTCCTCATCAATGTTTCTATATCTCCGCCTTTGACATCAATGGAAAAGGGTATCTCCCTTTGGGGCTTCTCCCCCTGACTGAACTCTCCTTGGGGTTGATCCCCCTGTCTACATGCCTTATATTTTTCTTTGTGTTTATAAGCCTTTGATTACTCTCCCTCCCTTCATATGAATAATATCTCCCTCTTTGAAAAAGGGTATCACTCTGAAGTCATATCGCTCATTATTCCCTTGCAACAATCGTTCCCCTTGGAAACATGCCTCTATGCTCTCTCTCAAAGAATTTACCTTTGCCTCTAATAAATATCTCTCCCTTTTTCATCAATGGCAAAGGTATCTTTCCATCCGAGGATGTTGCCCCTAACAGAACTCTTCCTGAAACTGATCTCTCAACCTGAATTGTCCTATTTATGGTGCTTCCTCATGTACATCTAAGACATATAAGATAAGCATTCAAAAGAATTCATTTTGGAGTAGAAATTACTTCTAGTCTCTAGTGAATATTCTCAAAGGCTTCCCGTGGAAGAATTTTTGTAAAGATGTTTGCCACTTGTTCTTTTATGCCTACATATTCAAATTTTGATGTTCTTCTCTGCAACCTATTCCCATAGAAAGTGATACTTGATTGGAATGTGCTTCTTCTTGGAGTGCATCACTGGGTTATTTGAGATACTGATGGTGCTTGTATTATCGGGATAGATTGGAATGGGCTCATCATACTCAACCTGTATATATGTTAGAGTTAGTTTCATACATATAACTTGTGTACAACATGTTGTTGCAGTATAATTTGTCTCGGTTGTAGATAAGGATATTGATGTTTGTTTCTTGCTTAACCATGATACTAAACACTCACCCAAGTAGAATGTTGTTCCACTGGTGCTTCGTCGGTCATCAATGCAACCTGCCCAATCTGCATCTGTGTAGGCAATAAGTGATAGATCCTTTCCTTTTAGATACCATAATCCAAACTCTTTTGTTCCTTTGAGATATCTGAAAATCCTCTTCACTGCTAATACATGTGATTCCTTTGGTGCTGCTTGAAATCATGCCACCTGTCCAACCGCCTGCATTACATCTGGTCTGGATGATGTCACATATAGTAAGCTATCAATCATTGACCTGTATTTCCTCTAATCTGTGGACTTTGAATCATCATATTTTCTCAACTTGCAATTGGTTTTCATAGGAGTAGTAACTAGTTTGCAATCTTCCATTCTGAATCTCTTTAGCATTTCTCTGATATACTTTGTTTGAGAAATAAAAATTCATTAGTTTCTTTGACATATATGAAGACCCAAAAAGAAGGACAGTTCTCCAAGTAATGACATTTCAAATTCATTCTGCATATCCTTTGCAAATTTCTGGCTTAACCTATCATTAGTACTTCCAAAACAATATCATCAACATAAATTTCAATTAATAAAATACTACCTTGATTTACCTTGATGTAGAGGTTGTTGTATGCGCTTCCTTTCCATAGTTCGTAGGGAGTTTTATCATTGTTGTTTTTAGCATTACTCTTTTTTGAATGTGAACTGTTGTATGCACTACATGTGTCCAAACAATATCTGTCAATTTGGAATCCATTAGCATTGTTTGAGCCATTTCTTGTGTAATTATCATTCATTATGATAATGTTCCTCTGTCTTTGAACCAATGTCTGAACCAATCTATGAATACTTTCTCTTGTCCACTATCATATATATGTCCAAACCTGCTAGGTGTTCTTATGGATCCATCTCTGTCCAAACTGTCCAAGACTCTATTTGTGCAACTGTCCATAACACTGACCCATTTATCACTATACTATCATGAAGTCTTGATTAATCTATCAAATTCTACTTCTGCTAACTGATTTCTCTGAATTTGTCTTCTCTAAATTTGCAAGTTGATTGAAGTATGTTTCTTTGGTCTGTCACATTTATCACATAGACTCCCCCTATCTAATATTCATATTACCTGAGATTCTCTAAGCCAGATGACTCAGAACAATTCCTTCTCTGATGTGTATTCATCATCATCTTCATTGGTAAATTCATCATCATCTTCATTGGTAGATTCATTGTCTCTCTGAGCTCTAACTTCTTTCTTTTTGTCTCTGGATTCATCTTTCACTACAATTCCTGAAAGTACAATTTCTTGAACCTGTTCCTTATTTTCATGTCCTTCTTTTCTTTCATTTATTTTCCAAACCTTTATGTATCTGACATCTTTCTTTTTCTCTGTATATTTTTCTTCATTTCATTTTATTGTCAATCTTGCAATATCTGGGACTTGGTCTTTGTTCACCTATTCTTCCTGTTTTATTATCCATACTTTCTTATATATGGTATCAATGTTCTCTTTCATGGAAGTATCGATCATGCTTCTACAATCACTAGCTATGTGTCCATAGTTATGACATTTGTAACATTCAATGTTACATGGGGCCACATATGCACTTATTTCTTGAACATTTCTTTTATAATCCCTGCAATATGCAACCTTATGTCCAAAATTAGTACAATAACAATAATGACCATAGAATAAATTTGCATACCTAGGAGTGAATGATCTTCTTTGTGGTGTAGTCCTTCTGAATTTCTGCCTTGATTGATCATGATCATGATTGAAGCTTCTTTGTGGCTTGAACATGAATGGTCTTCTTGAAGATGTATCTTCAATAGTTTTCTTAGATTCTTGTTCACCATGATTCCTTCCTTTGAGTACTTATGCATAATTATTTCTATTTTCTTCATCCTTCTTTTCTAGCAACCTTGAGTGCTTCTCTTCATTCTTTATAACTGATGTGGATGTTTTTGTCTCTTCAACATTCTTGTTGATCTTGACGACTTTGAATCTTAGTGTGACAACTTCTTCTTCAAGCTTCTCAACCTCTTCTTCTTTCTTCATTATCTGAGACTTCATGGCCTCTTTTGTTCTCTTTGCTTCTTCAAGTTGGATTTTCAATGTAATTATTTCTTTTTCCAGTTTTCTCTCTTATTGACCAAACTCTTCCTCAAGTTGGTTTAAGTCATTGGTTATTTCCTTGAGATGATCAATCAATATGTTTTCTCTCTTTTCCACTTATTCATTTTTTATATAACCCTAAATTGCTCCATATATGCATACCTGGAATTTGGCCCTCTTACTTGCTATTTCTACCAAGACATCACTGAGTTGCTCCTCTAAAAAACCATTTTTTTGAAGATGTATGCACCCTGCTCCACTACAACCCGTGTACATACTCAGGTTGATGGACTACAGCCCGCATACATACTCAGGCTGCTTCACTACAACCCACGTACATACTCAGGATGCTCCACTACAGCCCACGTACGTACTTAGGCTGATCCACTACAGCTCACGTACATACTCAGGCTGCTCCACTACAACCCGCATATACCTCCAAAACGTTGCAAGGAATTCGTTGAGAATATGGGTTGTTGGGTAGTTTCCCAACTAATCCACCACCTATATCCTGTAACCCAACCGAATAACCATCCTTTTTTTATATAAAAGGAGGTGTTGGGGTCTCATTCCAAATATAAGCATAAGAATAGTGAAACTCTGCTCGTTTCACATCCCCTCCTTGCACCAAGCATTTGTAGCCTTGTTGTGAGAATTGCATCAGAATTTCTCATTTTTCCCTTTTTCCTCCATCATAAGCCTACCATTTCCCTAGAGAGAGGTTGAGAGGAGAAAGATACGTGGAGGCGCAATTGGAGCTTGGTGAAGAGGAGACTAGACTAGGTTCATAGAGAAGTCTCTGACCTTTGTTGTAAGTAAACATTGTGATATCAAGAAAAGAAATACTTTTCATGTCCCGAAATATGATGTGTTAAATATATGTATTTGATTTATTCTTTATTCTAACATCTAACCCATGGTTTATATATGAGATGCATGTTTGTAGTTTCTTGTTTATCTGCTCGTGAATGCAGGTCAGCCTTGGGAGGAGGGTTACAGTCAGTGAAGCTATCGAAGGCGAGAGGATCGACACTGGATGCGGAATAAAAGGTAAAGTTACCTGATCTTTTCACTTTGTCTTTCATGTATGAATGTGGGGTGTTGGAACAAATATTGAAATTTTGGCTTTCGGTAGGTTAGGAGGAAACAATTTTTAGTGTTTAGCTACCAAACGTGTAGACTTTCGGTAGCTAAAATCTCAGTTTTCATATGCCCTTAGCTGTCGAAAGTGTAGATGTGTAAAAATGGTCATATGTTAGTCACGCGCCCAATTGTTAGTGGTACCACTTGTCATCTTCAGTCAAATAATTCTGAGATCCTCTCCAAAGAATGGGTTGTTTACTTTTGTTCAATCGTTGTGGTTGATTTAACGTTTCTTTTAATTGAATGATAACACTGACTATGACCCATCCTGATGATATAAAATTCCACAACAGTATAACAGTCACAAGCCAACTCACGCAAAAAATCCAAGGAGAGAATCCACGGGTGCACTAGGGCCAAACATCTACGATATGACACCATTCGACCGAGACCAAGTGTTCAAGTGCCATGCATCAAGCTACATGGAGGAAGATCTCATGAGGAGGCACGAAAAAAATGCAATGCATGGCAAGAAAATCATTAGAAGGTTTTTACATAAATTCCATGTCACCATTTTGGGTTTTCGGCCATCGAGGGTTTGGTCGACGTAGAGATTTTGACCACTGCTCTGTTTTTCCCGAAACCTGAAGGCCTGAAATCGGGGTTTCAGGATTTTCGGTGGCTTATGGAGTTTTGAAATCGCGCTGTTAGTTGCCAAAATCCATGACTTTCAGCAATTAAGATACCCCTGTTTTCGGCCTATTAGCTGTCAAAAACGCAGGTTTTTCCAGTGACAAAACTACCTTGGAAAAAATCAATTTTCTCAGTCGTGGAGAGGTCATTTTCCTCATTCGAATAGTCAATAGACATCTACAGATCCTAATATTTCCAATGGTACTTTAAGATCTTAATTTTGAGCTCGGGAAGGCAGCCAAAAGTGTCCTGCAATATGGCACTTCGTTTTTGTGCAGACATAGCCCAGAAAAGTAGGAACGCGCCCAGATGTCAGGGAAACACGGTCAGTTCATTTCTCACGACCCTTAGTCAGTTTTGGGGTCATTTCTCATTTGTTACAAGTTGGGGGCTTAAATTTTTCCTTATTTTAAATGCTCATTATTGAAAACCAATCTCTAAAAACCCAAATTTTAGAGATTTAGTGATGTTTCGAATCATGAGATGACTGTTCATTTCTGGAAGGATTTCTTTTGTAATTCGAATCTTTTCTCGGTAATTCGAGAAGGGGGAAGAAGAATTATATTATTGTATATAATTGAAGAAGAAAGGGAAGGGGGGGGGAACATCCCGAGATCCTTTTGGCGGCTGGGTTTCTAATGCATTCCTTTTCAGCAAATATAGAACAGAATGCCAAGAGATTCTACACCTTGTCACTGTGTAATTTTTTTTCCCTGTTTCATTTTCTCTAGTTTACATTCAATATTTCTTTCTTATTTGAAATATTTAACTTGTAATGGCTCCAATTCATTAACACCTCTGTTGTATCCATTTATTGGGCAGTCAATTGGGTTCATATTTTCCTCTGCTTATGCTATGAGAAAAACAAGACCTGTAGCTTGATTGTTTCTGCCTAGATTACAAGTTATATATATGCATGTTGTCTTTCGAAGTTATTTTGTCATTCCTCTATTGAAATGAAGATTAAACTTATTAGAATTACATACCTAACTGTTTGTTTTGGTCTTCTTCATCTCTTATCCTCTATCCATCTTCTTTATTAAATCAATTAGACAAACGAGGTCATGCCTCTTCGTTTCTGATCTATAAATGAGTGAAGGGCCTATTTCAGACCTAGTTCTAGAAGCCTCTTATGACTGATCAATCAAAAAAAATTATTGCATTTAAAATGTGCTAAGGATTTGCTCCATTACAACCTAGAGTCAACTCTTGTGACAAAATTTTATGGTGTCATTGTCGGGGACGGAGGAACGAAGTTATCTTCCCTAGGATACGACAAAAGTTTAGAGATATTCCTTGATGGTGAACAAGGGATAGGCATTCAATTGGTTGTGATCATTCACTTTGCAACTCCTTGGTTCGAAGACTCTACATGATTCAATGGTGAATCCACTGGTATCAAAATGTCAAATTCGTTCGCTCCTCAAATTGCTACAAGGTTTGCTCCTCTAGATTTTACAAATGTTTATGGTTTTCCAAACACTGTTCCAGAAATTAAAATTTGGGAAGATGTCCTTAATAAATTTGGAGGATATGTGGACGATAATCCTGCTCAACACTTGCTTGAATTCCACAAGCTCATGGATGAATTAAATGTACATCATGAAGATGTCCTCATGAAGTTGTTTATGTTTTCATTGGAAAGAGATGTTAGGCTATGGTATAAATCTTTACCCCATTCCAGTATTCCTTCATTGAAATATTTTCACACACTATTTCATAAACATTGTAAGAGGATATATTCAGCTGAAATCCTTTTTGAAGATTGTTGTAATATAGAATTCATAAGACAAAAAGATCATACAAATCCTCTTGAAGAGGAGGAAGAAACAGCAGAAACTTCTCAGGTGGATGAAGATGACTAGCATGATGAAGAGTTGGCTGATAAAGAAACAGGATATGATAGCTCTTGTGATCATATTCAAGTAGAATATATTCAACATCATGGTCAACCTGCAGAAGAGAAAGGAAATAATGGTTGTTTTATCCAGAAAATACAGAGACATCCCCCTTCTTTAACTAAAAAATAAATAGATCTGCTCCTACACATCTATGTTGCAGCGCCTACTTACACAGATTTTCATCTTTCATGCAGTCCCGAATATGAGTGTCAAACTTCTTCCATTTCTGAAAATGTAAATATGTTTTTAAATGATGACAGTCATGTGTCTGATGGAAATTTACATGAAGTTAGTGAACCTATTTATGATGATGATTTCTTTCCATGAGATCATCTTTTAGACTCTGTTTTGTTTCGTGAAAAAGACCTTGAAGAAATTTTGTTATTCGAGAATGCTTTAGACTGTGATTTGCACGAGTGTGATTCTGAAATAAACAATATGCCAGAGATAGTAACAGAGTTACCCTTTCTTGAAAGATCCATAGTCGATGTCTTGAGAATTTTTCTTACTGATGACCCTCCTGAGTTATCTGTTGAACCTAAATATGATGAGTGTAGTGATGATTATTACATTGTTTTTGTAGAACAACTTGTTGCAGATTTTTCATGGAGGGATGATGGTCTTCAGACTAGATTGTGCCATGATTTTAGAGATTCCATTGTAGATGATCTTGAAGGGCGCTCAGATATTCTCTTTAAGAATGATCCTAAGAATTATAAATCAGAACATAGAGTAGTCCTAGATGTTTTAAAACCTCAGGACCATATATTTTTCCAAGATCCTTTTGTTGACCTTTTAGATTTATTTAATGGAGGAACACGCTATATCATGGATATTTTGTCACAGGAATCGATGAAATGTTTGAAAATTCATGATCTGAAATGCCACAATAGTATAATAGTCACAAGCCAACTCACACAAAAAATCCAAGGAGAGAATCCACAGGTGCACCAGGGCCAAACATCTACGATATGACACCGTTCGGCCTAGACTAAGCGTTCAAGCACTACGAATCAAGCCACATGGAGGAAGATCTCATGAGGAGGCATGAAAAAAATGCAATACATGGAAAGAAAACCTCTAGAATGGTTTTACATAAATGCCACATCACCATTTCGAGTTTTCGTCCATCGGGGGTTTGGTCGATGTAGAGATTTTGACCACTGCTCTGTTTCCCCAAAACTTGAAGGCCCGAAATTGGGGTTTCAGGATTTTTGGTGGCTTATGGAGTTTTGAAATTGCATTGTTAGCTGTCGAAAGACAAAACTTTTGGCGAATAATATACCCTTGTTTTTGGCCTATTAGCTGTCGAAATTGCAGGTTTTTCCAGTCACAAAACTGCCTTAGAAAAACTCAATTTTCTCAATCATGGAGAGGTTGTTTTCCACGTTCGAATAGTCGATCTACATCTACAAATCCTAAGATTTCCAATGGTACTTTCAGATATGCATTTGGACCTCGGGATGGAAGCCAAAAGTTCCCATCAAGACGATGCAGCGTTTTTGTGCAGACATGGCCCAAAAAAGTAGGAATGCGCCCAGATGTCAGTTAAACACTGTCAGTTCATTTCTCACGACCCTTAGTCGATTTTGGGGTCGTTTCTCATCCGCTACTAGTTGGGGGATTAATTGTTTCCATATTGTATATGCTCATTATTGAAAACCAATCTCTAAAAACCCAAATTTTAGAGATTTAGTGATGTTTCGAATCATGAGATGCCTGTTCATTTCTGGAAGGATTTCTTTTGTAATTGAAATCATTTATCGGTAATTCGAGAAGGGGGAAGAAGACTTATATTATTGTATCTTCTTGAAGAATAAAGGGAGGGGGGGAACATCCCAAGAGCCTTTTCAAGGTTGGGTTTCTAATGCATTCATTTTCAGCAAATATAGAACAAAATGCCAAGAGATTCTACACCTTGTCATTGTGTAAAAAAAAATTCCCTGTATCATTTTCTCTAGTTTACATTCAATATTTCTTCCTTCTTTTACATTTTAACTTGCAATGGCTCCAATTCAGTAATACCTCTATTGTAGCCATTTATTGGGAAGTCGGTTAGGTTCAGCTTTCCTCTATTTATGTTGTGAGAAAAACAAGACCTGTAGCTTGATAGTTTCTTCCTAGATTACAAGTTATATATATGCATGTTGTCTTTCGAAGTTATTTTTCCATTGCTCTATTGAAATGAAGATTAGACTTATCAAAATTAGATACCTAACTCTTTGTTTCGGTCTTCTTCATCTCTTATCCTCTATCCATCTTATTTATTAAATAAATTAGACAAACGAGGTCATGCCTCTTCGTTTCTAATCTATAAATGAGTGAAGGGCATGTTTCAGACCTAGTTCTAGAAGCCTCATATGACTGATCAATCAACAAAATTTATTTCATTTAAAATGTGGTAAGGCTTGGCTCCATTACAACCTAGAGTCAACTCTTACAACAACATGGGGTATGTTCAGGGTAGTTAGAAAGGTAGGATACTTTTAGACGGTTAGATATGCCTACATGTTGAACCCTAGTGTAGTCCATAGGGGGGTTTTCCCACTATAGAAGAATCGGTGACCATATTGGGGAAGCCTCTAGGGTTTTAGGGGATTTTTTGGGTGTTTGATTGGTTTTATACCTTTTGAGTTTCTTTGTGAGTCTGTTGAGTCTGTTTAGGGTTTTTGTCGCCTATTAGTGCCATACCAGTTCTCTCGTCCCTATTAGTCTGTCTATTTGTTTTATTTTTTCAAGAAATATAGAGGTGTACACGGCCTATTGTGGGTCATCACACGTACACACGTGCCCTGCTTTATAGACAACCCGCATACATATTCAGGTTGCTTAAGCATCAGTAGCGTGTATGTGTCAAGAAATTTTTTCTTTAAAAGAGGCAGCCAACCTATTCCCTGATTGAAGTTTTACTTCTCAGGGTTTCTTGATTAAGTATAGTGTCTCTTGTTTTTACAGTCAAAGCCTAGGTTAGATGTCAGTTTGCTTATCATTTTAAAGATTTCTTGTGTTTACTTCGAAAGGGTTTTGGGTGAGTCTTTGAGTTGATCAGCCCGTTTGGTGTCTTTAGTGACTCCCTGCGATCCGCAGTGGGCTAGAGGTCAGTGTTAGTCTTGTCTTGTTTTTTCACTTTTTACCCTTTCGCTTGCTTTAAAGAAAAAGACAAAGAATTTATTTCAAGTTTCTTGTTTGAAGCATTTTTTAAAAAAATAGAAAAATATTTCATTTCTTAGTTTGGTAAGGTAGTTAGGGTTAAGTTATTTTACTTGAAAATAAAAATAAATCAGCATAGTGTCGTGTTTTCTTATCATCTTGAAAGCATTTCAAAAGAAAAATAAGAAAGATAATCCTTCTTTGCTAGTGTTCTTATAAGTTTCATTTTCTACAAGAGTCTTAACAATATCAGTTGCACTACCACATCCTTTGAGTTAATCAAGCCATTTAAAATGAAGGCTAAATTTAAAAATAACTAGACTTTAGTTTGTAGGGTCAATCAACTAGTTTAGGCTAGAACATTGAATTAGGTTGGAGAGTAAACCCTTCAAGGATTAGAAACAAACATTGGAGTTAGAGATAGGGAGTGTAAAAATTCTAGTAAACGTGAAATTTATCCGGGACCCCCCTCTAACATAGGGGCTAAACAAAAGGTTGTGTGAGGAAATGCAGCGGAGATAACCCCTCCAAAGTTGGACTAAACGTTGTGGGGAACGCATATTTAGGATCTGTCATGGGATACTATCGCTCGCATTTTATTACGGAGCTTCGTGGACCTAGAATCCGTTCGAGATCCTCGGTTTTCTTCCATAACACTTGCTTTCGATACCCTCGGTAGGTTTTATACTTTTCATCCTGCTCATTGCGGTCCACCCGACTGTCGACTATACCCGCCTGGTGATTATTCGTGAGCTAGCAACTTAGTTTCCTTTATTCTAGGGACTTACACATGTGACTGTGGGGGTATACCATGGTACCTAGGGTAGACGTCGCGTCACATTTTGTGGAGTATACCCGGAGGGTTCTTCCGTGTTCGAGTTGCACTTGCACCGGTAAGTTTCTCTAGTGTTGGTTGGCGTAATTGTTCTTCCTACTAGATAGTGGTTTGCTTGATTTTCGTTTAGGAATTTTTAGTGTGTGCTATGTGCTCCCTAGTTTTCCATAGTGAGTTATTCATTCATTGCTTTGGGTCTCTGACCTAAGTTGGTAGACCTCCCACTCTTCCATTCATGAGGACTTTTCGATCTTTCGCTTAGAAACATGGAGCCGCCTCTTTATAGGCGTTGTTTTTATAACGTCAATTCACTAGAGCCACTGTGTGAGACTTTTACGGACTTGAAAGATCCCACAAGGGGAGAAAATGTGCATAATATATCCATGACTAAAGTTACTAATGATACCAACCAAGGAACCCCTTCGAAAGGGGATCCTTGTGCTTTTTCTTTCTTCGAAAACATTGGTGTCCCTTTGATGGCCACTTTGTACATTCCTGGGTTGAATGTGGGACTACCAATTTGGTTGGGTACCATTCCAAAGTTCCTGAATGCTCTTGATGATTCTCAGTTAAGAACCTTATGTCATGGGCATAATTTTGATGTTCCTTCATCAACAAATTCTTCTCCTCCTCCTTCTCCCGCCTCTGGTGAATGTACAGTTACTAGTAATCGAAAGTCTAAACGAAATAGAAAGAAGAAGAATATGAAGAAGAAATCACCAACCTCTGTGAGTCATGTTGGAGATGGGTCATCAACCTATGAAATTCATGTTGAAGACCATCACCTAGCGTCTACAAGTCATGTCAGGGGAAAGCACCCAGCCTCTGCAAGTCATGTTTGGGGGAAAATTCCAGTCACTACTAGTCATACTGGCAATAGGTCTGTAGCCTCTGTGAGTCATGTTATCAACCAATCACCAACCTCTGCAAGTCATGTTGGAGATGTGAAACCAGACACTACTAGTCATGTCAGGGGCATTGATTCTATTGAGAAACCTAGACGTATAGGACGTAAGCCTAATTTCCCTTGTAATCTTTGCAAGGGAGATCACCTTACTCATCTATGCCATGGCATTCTAGAGGTACAAAGATTGTGGTTCCTATCTACAAGCTCTTATGATTCTGAGTCTTATGAGGTTTCCTCACAGTATATTTAGCTAATGGTTGATAAAGTGATCACGCTGATGTAGTCTTCGGTTGATCCCACTCCTCTTTCAAGGGGTGATGTGCCTGTAGACCATGTTGTCTCACAGCCTATTTAGCTAGTGGTTGAGAAAGTGGTCACGTCGATGCAATCTTCGGCTTATCCCACTCTTCTCTTGGAGAGTATCGAGTCTACCAAAGTGGTCACGCCGATGCAATATTCGGTTGATCCCACTCTTATCTTGGGGAGTGATGTGTCTATCGACTATGTTTTTAGAATTTCTAGTTCAATATTTTCAGAACAAGGGGGCATTCCGCTCACTTCGATCACACCCCATACAAGCCCTAGGAGGGTTTCCTTTGATTGGAATCACCTTGTTGAGCCTTGTCTTCCTTCTTCTACACCTTTTCAAATAAGAGTTGAAGTTAATTCAACAAACATTTATCGATGTAGTGAGGATGAAGGAGCCTCTGCAAGTATTTTATCCTCCTCAGTTTGGAAAGTCTTGGGATATCCTGAGCTTGTGTCTGCTTCGCATGATATGTTGGATTTTGACAGATGTCCTAATGAATATTTGGGGGTTCTTCCTCAGTTACCCATCTCGATAGGTGAGAAGATTGTCCTTGTTGATGTTATAGTGGTGCAAGCCCCATTAGATTTCAATATGCTTCTTAGGTGTGATTATGTATATGCTATGAACGTTGTGGTGTCTACGCTCTTCCAGGTGATGCATTTCTCTCACAATGGAAGCATTGTCACTATCGACCAGTTGGCATCTGATAATCACCATCCTAATTTATTGTTAGTTAAGGCTGCCCATTTATATGTTCCTAGTGTTCGTGTATACTCTACCCCACCACGGGTTAATTATGTGGCATCTTATCCTTGGTGTTCAATTGCTTCTGAGCAGGAACCTATGTAATCATGTTTTCCTTCTTGAGACTTGGTCTCAACCATTGATCCATTGGTTTATCCAATGGGGGCATGGGAGCCCTTGCTTCCCCCTCTTGGTCCAAGTGATCTTGAGTCTCCTTCTGAGTCTGATCTCATTGTTTGTAGATCCTCAAGCCCTCATGCTTGTGATTCTTCATTGATAGACTCTGCAAGTCCTAGCCAGAGCCTCCATCATCATATGGAATATGGTCAGTTTACTTCACCCTTTGGGACTGTCAACCCTCGTTTGCGTGATTTCTTAGATTTTGAATTGCCTTCAGATGAGGCTATCCTTGAAGCCATGACTACAGTTTCTATACCATGGGAGGACTTACACCGCGGTTTGTTTTCTCTTCCCTTTCGGGAGACTTTCCAAGTTGACTATCGAAGAGACTCTTGGTCTGAGCATAGCAATGGGCTATACCTAAACCAGTTTCATACATGACTCATCACCCCATAGAGTCTTCTTTAAGCCCTTTTTAGACTCTTTAAACATGAAAATATTGTTGAGCGATCTTGTGTCCTTCACACTCGCCAAACTCAAATTTGAAGGCACGTCTGTCTGACGGTTGGTTACCCCTTTTTCGGTCCAAATGGTCAATTTTATGAACAAAGGTATACTCTAGGAATTTCGGTTCACTAGAAGAGTATTCTCAAGTATAATTTTAACCCTTTTTCGGGCCTGAGGGACTAAATTTATGAAAATGGGACCCCCACGGAGTCCATAGTTAAGCTATTTTTAGACTCCCTAAAATTGAAAATATCGTCGAGTGACCTTGTTACTTCACGCTCGTTAAATTGGTCCAGAAGAACATCCCTTACGGAGTCCATAGTTAAGATCTTTTTGGACTCCTTAAAATTGAAAATATCGTCGAGTGATCTTGTTCCTTCACACTGGTTAAATTGGTCCAAAAGAACATCCCTTACAAAATCCATAGTTAAACTCTTTTCAGACTCCTTAAAATTGAAAAGATTGTCGAGTGATCTTGTCTGTATCACACTTTTTAAAATGGTTTTGAATAGACATCTTTTTGGTGCTAGTTTATCCCTTTTTCGAACCAACTAGACTATTTTCGAAAAAGGTACCCCAGTGGAGTCTTCTTTTACATTTTTTCAAACTGTCTAAACGTGAAAAAACTACCGAGATTATCTTCTTTGGGCTCGTGAAAAATACATTGAAGGGGGTTTCATCGTGTCCCGCTAATTGCATTTTCATCTCTGCGTCTTTGGCCTTATGTGGTATCCATGTTTCTCTCAACTGAACCTTTGAAGCATGCCTTATATGCAAGCCTTGTAGCACTTTGCCTCTATGACCTGACACCTTGATCCATGGAGGAATTTTCCCCGAGTGTCCTTTTCCTGCACATGTCTTCTTGATATGAGAATTATTGTGTTCCTCATGCTTGGAACTGGTATTATTGCGACACTCATTCTTCCTTTGTAATGTAGCATTCTTTTATTTTTTTTCAAGCTCTTTAAAAATATTGAAAAGGACAAAAAAAATATAAAATACCCCAAAAAGAGGATGGGAAATATATATTATTTTTTGGCAACACAATGAGTCCCCTTGGACAAAGCACATCCTTATGTTTGTTCATCAAGCTTTGGGATCTAGTATGACCTTAGGAAATTTTTCTCGCTACATAGAGTTGTGTCCTCCTCTGTTTGGTTATTCTTCCAAACACATGGAGAGTTTGCATTGCCTCCTGCATCGTGAACTTATGTCAATGTTGTGTTGCCTAAGTCTAATCATCTTTCATGCTATTGTCCAAGGGAATTTTACCCAGCCCAAGTCAACCTTTATGTAGTTTGTCTCTTGACCTCATGTCTAGCCATCCCAAAATTCCAATCAAGTCCTTGTTCAAAATCAATGAAGTTCTTTGTCTGACCCCTGAGATCCTCTTGTTTGTCCCCGACGAGTCGTTGAATACCTATGGGTAGTGAAGTCGTACACTCACATTACACTCCTACCCAATTTTGAATATCTTGAAGTTGCTGCTCGAGCTCTGAAGGCCTCATATCCATCCATCATGCATCATTGGCTTCTTGAAGATGGATATTATGCATGTATATCTTTTATTTTTAGATGTAGATCTGTTGTGTATTTCTCACGGCTACACTTTATATAATTATATGACATGGATATGCATTGTATTTGATTGGCAACCATGATTTATTTCATCCTGAGCATGGGTATGCCTGCCTAGGTGAGACAATTGATATTTTTTGCAAATGTCACCTCCCGAACTCTGGTCCTGGGCTCCCTTGCTTCGTACATTGGTAAAGAGCTTGTAATGTATTTTGGCCATCACATGCTCTTCTAACCTCACACATCAGGGGGCATCTATTATAACCCTAAATTGCTCCATACATGCATACCTGGTGTTAGTCTATAATTTTGTCTTGGTTTAGTGAGAAACCCTTATCCTAAACTCTTCTTACCCACACTTCATTTTCTGTTTCCAGTTAATTTCATTTTTTGTTTTTAGTGTCTTATGGTTTGCATTACAGTTTTTGGATAGTTTATTTAAGTTTGATTTTGAAAGACATGGTTTTAAGACGAGGTGTCACCTTATATGCATGTTTGAATTTCAAACTTTCAAATTTTGCTAAGTCATTAATAGTGCTACAGGAATAATGTTATTCTCGTAGTGCCCAAATAATCATGCCTTGATACGTGCTTTCCATCTAGATTTTGTTATGATGACACGAATCGTGGATTGAGAGTTCGCATGCATCCACGAAAATTTGGAATCATTTACAGTTTCAAACCATTTCATAATCCGATTGTTGTGTACCCGTGCAGGACTCATTTTAAATCACCCAATTCTCAATGATTATTATATTATACATGTTCGATGTTGTTGAATTTAGGTGCAGGTATTCGCTCAAAGGAATGATATACACTAACAGATTGCAGGTGGAAAATTTGGAACCCGAGGGCGCTAGTTACAGAATTGTGTTTCGATGGCGCCAAAGAGGAGCGGACAGGTAGTCAGAATAGAACCAGAGGGTGCCAAACTTCTTGAAGCCTATCCTCAGATGGCTCAAAGGTTGAGAGATGTTGGGTGGTTTGAATTACTTACCACTTTTCAGGGTTACGATGAGAAGGTCTCCATGGAGTTCGCTCTGAATTTTGATAGTCACGAGGTGGAGATCGGTAAGATGATAATGCTAGTGACAGAGCAGACTATTGCAAAGGCTTGCAGGTTGGTGGTTGGAGGCAAAACATGGTGGAAGAAAGAGCATGTGGTTACAAAGTTTGTAAACTAATTCATGCTTCCAAATAAGAAAAATCCAAATTGGAAAAGGGGAGTACCTTGTAGTTGGATTCGACCTGAATGTCACACAGCTATGATCGTGATCCATAGATGTATCACCTGTGAAGGTAGATTCTCATTGGTCTATATCTATCACATTAGGATAATAATGCATTTAAATGGTGATTACCCTTTAAATCTCCCTTATTTTCTACTCAAAATCTTGACAAAGATGTCAAAGAGAGTGCAGGCACTCTCCACCAATGCTAAGAGCAGTTTGTTTCATCAAGTCCTAATTAAAACTTTAGTCATGTCTTCTTTGAGTGAATTACAGAAGCCCTGGAGCTGGCTCACACAATCTTTAAACCCTAACACTCAAACCAATAAACAGAAAAAAGGTAAAGGGAGAAAGATCGTTACACAGAGCCGAGACATTTCAATCGATGAAACCCCTGTGAAAGAGGAGACTCCTGATATCAGGGTGACCAGGAAGAGAAGAAGTAAAATACCTCGGTGGCTTCCAGAAATTGAAACGTTTTATGAAGAATATTTTAAAGGGGAAAATGATTCAGATAGAGATCTTGATACTCAAACTACAGTCAAGCATGAAATGCCATCAACCAGTAAAAGGGGTGTTGCAGTCAAAGGGAAAAGGGTTAAAGGTGTGTCTGTATCACAAAATCCTAGAAGGAATTCTACTAAGGTCACCAACAAGTATAGACTGAAGTCAAAGGCCATGTTTAATCCATCAATCAAAGAAGAAAATGTCATAGTCATAGAAGATGACTCCGAGAATGTTGAAGCATGTACCAGGAAAAGGGCAAAAAGAACTTCATTTCCAAAGAAACTAATCAGCAAAGGTAAAAGAATGACTTCACCATCGACAGGACCTGTAATGAGAGCTTCAACGAGATTAGCAAAAGATAAATATATGGCTAAAGGTATCAGTGAAACCCATGAGGATAAACAGGATTACTTTGAAGACTCGGATCGCGTATCAGATGTGCCTGAAGCTATAGATTCAGCAAGTTCTGATGAAGAACATAGCTTTGGATAAGTCTCAAAGTACCAAGTTAAAGAAAAAGAACCCAAATTTGCCTTAAACCTGAATGAACCTGCACCTTTTGAAGAATGCTCAGAATTCAGAGTTAAAATCAGAACTGATAAAGAAAGGATCAAGGAATTTCAGAAAATAGTAAGACAGTTAAAGAAAGAAAAGGCACAGATAGAACAATGGAATGCTCACCAACAAAAAAGGATTCAAGGTTTGAAAAAGAAGAAGAAAGAGAAAAGGGCATTGCTCAAAGAACTCGGGGAGATTAATTTTAGACTCTATTGGCACAATGTCGTGCTTACCACAAAGCTCAAACAAAAAAATGCTAAAGCTACTGCTGTGATTATATCCTAAAGGTAACATGGATATTTGCTACAATCATGATTTAAATTTTTCCCAGGAAATATGGCAAAGCCTACTCATTTTTGGTCAGTGAGATGCTAATACCTCGATTTGTTTGACAAAATCAAACTAATTCCTATTTTGTAGAGTCAAATGTAAATGCTGGCAATATTTTGCAATATCAAGTTGTTGAGATGTGATCTATTTTGGGAGTGTAGAAGCTCTGTTTGAGTGAACTACCTTAGTAGATAGATACTATTTGAATCTAGTCATTAAAGATATACTAGATGATAGGATCTGGAAGTTTTATAGATAGCTTAAATAAACTGAGGAAGGACTATGTGAAGGTCAGAAAAATTGGAGATCCAGGGGACCTTTTTGTGAAGATCATTGTAAAAGGCATTTATGTTCAATTTGGCACTTAATAGCAAAGGCATATGGATGCTTAGACCCTCTCTTTCTACTTTGTTATTTATTTCTTCATGCTTGAATTCATTATTCAGATTGCAATGCTTTTTTATTCTTGACTGTTAATTTATACAGTGAAAATTTTACTGTAGAGATATTTTTTCAAGTTTTGATATCAAGCTGATAGTATTGTTTCTTTATGACATTTTGAGATGAGAATTCATGTGAAGTTGACAAATTGAAAACTTCATCTTCCTTTTTCTTAATTGGTTTAATCCATCTATGTGTCTACCTATTATTCATCCAATGGGATATGTTATGTTCTGATCTTGATTTTCATGTCATGTTGTAACCTTGAGCCAGTTTTCAACCACCCTACTAAAAAAACCAAATCATAAAACCTTAAAAATACTTTGCAATAAATGAATGATGCCCTAGATTTCCCTCTCACAGTCAAGTGCAACTTTAGGGACTAACACCTGGCATTTGGCCCTCGTACTTTATATTTTTTCCAAGCCATCACTGAGTTTCTCTTCTAAATAAACAATTTTTTGAGGATGTATGCACCCTACTCCACTACAACCCATGTACATACTCAGGTTTCTCCACTACATCCTACGTACATACTCAGGTTGCTGCACTACAACTCGCGTACATAGTCATGTTGATGCACTACAACCCGTGTACATACTCAGGTTATTTCACTACAACCCGCGTACATACTCAGGTTGTTTCACTACAACCCACGTACATACTCAGGTTGCTTCACTACAGCCCGTGTATGTACTCAAGTTTATCCACTACAATCCATGTACACACTCGGGCTGCTCCACTACAGCCCGCGTATACCTCCAAAAAGTTGCAAAAAAATAAAAGTTGCAAGGAATTCATTGAGATTAAGAGCTATTGTTTAGTTTCCCAAATAATCCACTGCCTATAGCCCGTCACCCAACCGAATAACCATCCTTTTGTCATATAAAAGGAGGTGTTGGGGTCGCATTCCAAATTTAAGCATAAGAACAGTGAAACTTTGCCCATTTCACATCCCCTCCTTGCCCCAAGCATTTGCAACCTTATTGTGAGAATTGCAACAGAATTTCCCATTTGCCCTTTTTCCTCCATCATAAGCCTATTCCATTTCCCTAGAGAGAGGTTGAGAGGAGGAAGATACGTGGAGGCACAGTTGGATCTTGGTAAAGAGGAGCTTGGACCAGGTTCGTGGAGAAATTGTCAACCTTTGTTGTAACTAAACATTGTGATATCAATAAAAGAAATACTTTTCTTTTCCCGAAATATGATGTGTCAAATATTTGTATTTGATTTATGCTTTATTCTAACATCTAACCCATGGTTCATATATGAAATGCATGTTTGTAGTTTCTTGTTTATTTGTTTTTGAATGTAGGTCAGCATTAGGACGAGGCTTACAGTCAGCGGAGATATCGAACGTGACAAGATCGACACCTAACGCGGAGTAAAAGGTAAAGTTACCAGATCTTTTCACTTTGTCTTTCATGTATGAATTTGGGGTATGTTCGGGTTAGTTAGAAAGGTAGGAGACTTTTAGATGGTTAGATTTTCCTACATGTTGAACCCTAGTGTATTCCATAGGGGGGTTTTCCTGCTATAGAACTTTTATGCTGCTATGTTGGCTTCTAAACATTTCTTTTGATATTATAGAGTTTCTTCAATTCTTCTGGCCTCTTCTAGTTGAGCTCTTAAATTATTGATGACCTGTTGATCTTTTTCGGAACCTTGAACACTTTCCTTTTTCTTCATCAAATCTTTCTTGGATGACTTGTTTTCTTCTCTTTCTTTCTTTAGATATTCAATTGCAATGATCATTTTTTCTCTGTAACCAACTTATGCTTCTTCATACTCTTCCTCTTATGAATCTATCTGACATGATGAGCATATTTCTTCTTGTTTTGTATCTGCATCTTCTTTCGAATTTTTTGAATCTGCGATGGGTGAAGAATATATGTCATTTAACTTATCCGAAAGTTCTTTGGTTGATGAACATTTACCAACCTTTTTGTTGAGGAAAAGATATGAAATGATCTTACTCAACATTTTCATATTCTTCTTGGCTAAAGGAAAATAGACAGGAATTTCACCCTATGTTTATAGCCATCAAAAATAATATCCTAACTCACAAGTATTGATTACAAGTGCTTAGGCTAGTCTTTTTATAATTAAAAGCTTGCTGGAAAATTCGTTATTTATATGATTTTATGAATATAACAGTTGCTGAAATAAAAGTTGAGATAGAATCAAAGACACCAAGATGATAATCAAGATAGATGAGACATAAAACAATCCTTTATTTCATTCCAATTCACCAAAGAGTCATTCTCTTTACAAAATTTCATGAAGAAATTTCGGACCAAAATCAAACTTAGACATCCCTGATGGAACATACAAAAGGACCTATGACAGAAAATCAAAAAATGAACTCTAAAAGATGGATCAGCTTGCCACAAATGTTTTCCCATTCGAATCTGCACAATAGACTTTGTCAGTCATGGAAACTAATTCACAAACAAACAAGTCTACACAGACTATCAAAGATAGATCAACACCTCTGAAAAATAAGTGTTTGAATGATGTAATTTAGCCCTAAATCTTGTTGTCTACAATAAGACCCTGCTATCAGAAAAAATAATTAGTCTTGTGATAAATTAAGGAACGAATGAAAACTTAACTATCTCAACATAAACTCAAAGAGAAAACCTTAGTATGCTTCTCCTTCTATCCTCCTCTGGTTCCTCCCTTTCTTTTCCCTTTAAGAAAATTAGAATTGGTTGAAGTAGTTGAACTACCTCATTAGTTAAGTTAAATAAAAAGGTCAACCAACTTTTTAGTTAGGGGGAAGAGTAATAAATCATAATAAGGGTTTTAAATAAATAATAACTAGTAGGTGGTACCCCTTGTGACTCCCTTTAGCTCTTAACAATCATAACATAACTAGTTAATTAAGAAAAACACCCCTCCTTGTGACTCCCATCATCACATTCACATTTGACCATTTATCTCATTGATATTTCAAATTATTTTCAAAAAATATATTACTCATATATCCAAAGAAAACATGTTTCCCAAAACTTTTGAAGTCAGTTATCATCAACAATAAATAAAATAAAACTCAAAAACCATATTTTCCACTCTAAGATGCAATCTTTCCTTTATTGTTGTTGTCGCCCTTTGATTTCTCTGAACTTGCCTTTGGTTGCGTTGAGCCTTTAGGCCTAATCTCGTTGATCACATGAGAACAATCATCCCTCAAATGCATCCTGGAAGACACAGATTTATCAGATCCATTGGAGGGTGAGGAAGGGGCAGCAGTGGCTTTTCCATTGTCAGGGGCATGGTGGGCCTCGGTTTTCAACCTTTTGCTAGCATGAGAGGACTGAACTGGTGAGTGGATTGGACTATCTTTTTAATAGGTGGGGGAGAAGGTAAGGACAAATTGGGCTAGCCATGATGTTGGGAGACTGTTGGTTGGACAATCTCTTTCCATCCATTGTTTTTGGAAAACTCGTGTTGCAATGAGACATCAGAAGGCACGGGAATACTAGGGGCTTGTGGAGCTTGGAAGGGAGACCTTTCAGGCCTAGCTTGAACTACTCCTTGCCCAATCCAATTGAAAAATCTAGCCTGAAATAACTGGCCTAACTCTTGCAAGTGAGCATCAAAGTGTATGGAGAATCTTGGCCTTCCTAGGCCTCTATTCCAATTAGCTCTCCCTCGTTTGCCTCTGCCATGGCTACCGTAGCTGAAAAATAGCATTCATTCATGCATGATTGATTAGAAAATAGTCCCTTAACAACCATACATGACAACTCCTTAAAAATATGAAATATATTTTGGCTCAGCAACATATCAAATTCATGCAATCCAATCCATACAAATTGTTTAACTGTTGTTGATGAGCAGGGGGTGAACAAAGGTTCTGGGATATGTGAGGGGTTTGTATTGAGTGGAAAATGATAAAATGAGATGGAAAAAGAATCATGGGTATTTCTCAAAGACAAAAAACAATCAACTGCGATGTAAACCAAAGAATATAAAACTTTGTTCCAATCAAAAGAAAATGCAATTTCTAATTGTTTCAATATAGAATTATCTTAACTATAATTAAATTTTAAGAATAGGGAGTGAAAAATGGATGTGGGAAGGTGAGGGGGTTGTAATTAGTGAAAATCAAAATAATGGTGGGGAAAGAGAGTGGATATTGTTCATAAAATTAATTAAGTAATCCATAAAACCATTATATATCAAACGCAAAAGGTACAACACTAGACAAATAGTCACTGTGATCAAATGATCAATTATTGCGTATAATTCAATCAATTCTATGAATTAACTTGATCATTGTTCGTAATCAAATATTTAACATAGTGTCATCAAAACAAGACAGTATGCATTCCACAACAACCTGTAGAGGAGCTATGTTCTTCTTATTTATCCAGTTAATATTTAAACAAATTATAAATGAACACACACTCACTTGTTCCAATCTGTTCTATCAAAACATCAACCACTATCCAGAATCATTTATTCTAATCAAATATAGACACTAAAATCGCACTTGATTTCATTCCTCAAGCTCATTTAACAATTAAGTCATAATGAGACCATATTGTCACAGAATCTGTGTCCATATCTGAAACAATGCATGATATTCATCATCCATACACAATGGACAGTTAAAACACAATCCTCATTATATCTTAACTTGCCATTTAAATTCACAACAATCACCCTTCGACACATACTATGTTACAGAATACACAGACCATTCAATAAAATGCAAGAGCATTTATGTGATTGTACAGGTCCAATCACTTTGAATCTAAACATCCACGATGTTGGGCTATCAATCCAATACAACGAGGCAGCAATAGTATGCTTCATCTCATACACAAATCGATCAAATTGCAACAAGCATATTTAAAAACCTATGACCCTCTCTGATGGCGCAATCAAATAATATTTATAACATATACAGTGGATGGCCATTCCATAATTACTACGACTACAATACTCCCATTTGGCGATTTAAAACACATAATCACCACAATCATTTACTCAACTTAACATGTTGTAGGAATGTCGCACATACCCACTCATCACGCATGAAGCAACATTGTGCATTAATCAATTGTAAACTAATGTTGGGTTAACAATTCAACAATTACAATGTAAGTGACAACGATTGTGCATTCAATCTGATTCTCCAATCAACCAAATTACCATGTTGATTTATCAATTTGATTTTCATAATAACCAATGCAGTGACTAAATACCAAAACCAACACCACTGTCAACATAATCAACAGAGACGAGCCAGAAATCAAACATTGTTGACCATACACCAGCAACTCATAACAACCAACAGTATACCCGACAGGCCATAACGGTTCCCTCTATCAAAACCCAGGATTGAGAAATCAAGGGTTTTCTCTGTGGACCAACATAGGGAGATTGAATTTGACCCCCAACATAGGGTTAGAACCCCCGATACCAACGGTGCACACACAGGGTATACCACCAATGACTTTGTAGACAAAATGAAAATTCTCGTGATAGGAGAGACTATGAACAAAGGAGAAAGCTTCATTTTCATCCTATAATGACCTTTGGAACACGCAAGGTATAACCCTCGTGGTTTTCCCAATCAACCAAATAGCAATGCTGAGATAAAACAGAGCTGAGAAAAATAAATATAACCCACTGCGCAACCATCAATAGCATGAACAAATCCATACCCAAGTGAAACAATGTGCAGTGACACAAGGCGTTTCAAACCTAGTGGACCCCATAACAACAAATGACTGGGTATGGTGATAAGAAAGCATGGAGACAACCATCCATTTGGATGAAATAAAAACCCTTCAACTAAGACCAACAAGGATTAGAAAGAGCCTTCACGGCTTCTAACACTTAGAAAGATCAATAAAACTGTGACTTCAAACATTATTGCAATGAATACCACACCAACGATTCATTCCAGAAAAAGATCACAATTTTACATAGTTACCAGACTTAAGGAAAGCATAGATCCATACATCCTGAGCCAATATATATTTCATAACCAGAGCAAATTCATGGATGGAAAAAATACATACATGTAGCCAAAAGCACCTTAAAAACGCAAGTTGGTCGAGCGGTTCTTCCTCTGCTTGAAATTTGGGGCCTAACAATAGCAAAACACAGTTGAACAATAGCCAAACTAGGGTGGCATCCAATGGAAGGAGTAGGAGTGACATCCAGTAAATGCACATCGCCTTCAACCCCATTCATTCAATTCCTTAGTACACGCCAGCCAACCTCCCATTAACTCATTCAATTAAACCATGCATCAGAATTAACATCCATCACTTGACAAATGCGCCACTCACATCATATCTTATCATTCCAAATATACAATAATGAATATCAACCATGTTTCATATAACTCGTAAATCGCATAGTTATTACTTTTTAGCTAGGATTAACAACGATCGTTTTAATTTCAATGCATATAGGGTAGCATATTAGTATAGTATAGTTCTTTCCTTTTGCACTTTGTTGTATTTATTTTATCTCTTTTCAACTCCTCTTATATATTATTACTAACATGTCTCTTGTGCAGGTGTCACAGTAATGAATCCGGGAACAGATGGCAATGATGAAAATGGATAACATAGGCCATCGTAACATGAAATTAGAGCCTAGAGTAGCATAAACAATACATAACATGCCTTATCCATCATTCAATTGTCGCAATTAGAACCACCACATAATAGACCTTATCCATCGCCAATAAAACCAAGATTTCATCAACCATGTAAGTAGTGTCGAACAACAGCATAAACATGAAAAAAGAACCAGATCTATTCTCCCAACCTACAAGGGGGTCCCACCTACTAGTATTATATATCTTGTTAGCTTATAATAACAGACTTTAGCAATACTTTGTGGGCAAAAAATTCGTTGTAGTTTTAATCGTCAACACTTTTCTCTTATCGAATTGGGTAATCCTTCCCAGATGAAATCCATTTCTATTTTGTTATTCTTTTTCAATTCCTTCTTGGTTGCAGTCTTTGACCTTTTTGACTATCATGTCCTGTAACAAGTGATAGCCAAATATAATGTCCATGTGCCTGTAAAAATACTTTCGTTCTTCTTCTCCACATCTCATACCTAAAACCATTATGACCATTAAACATTGGTACTCCATTCTCAGAATAATCCACGATCTCCTTCCAGTGGTTAAATTGTTTCCTGAAGGAACCGGCTCTGATACCAATTGTTGGATTACTGAGAGGGGGGGTGAATTAGTAATAGAGAAATGTAATCCTTTTTAACCATATAATGAAAGTGTTATATCAATATCACATTATCATCCAATACTTGTAGAGTAAATAAACAATGAGCAAATGAACAATCATACACATACATAGTGCACAAGTGTTTTTACGTGGAAACCCAAAGCGGGAGAAAACCACAAAATTATTTTTTTATATGTCTTGAAGAATTACATTTATTGGAAGCACCAACTTCCTTTGTTTTTCCAGCTGCAACTGGAAGGAGGCTCCAACCCCCTAGTTTATCAGGCTACAACATGAGGGAAGCTCCAACTCCCCAATTCTCTGGCTACAACCAGAAGGAGGCTACAACCCCCTATGTTCTCTGGCTACAACCACCTGTCCTTTCCCTGTCCAACCACCCTAACATATAAGTAGAATGATGGAACCACTATTAGAATATCATTTTGAGATATATTGTTGTAAACCTATAACAATCAACCTGCACCAAACAACATGTACCAATAACATGAGCCATGCATCAACCTGTACCATAAACAAGTGCATCAACCATGCACTAACCTGTACCAACCAACCTGTAATCAACATGTACCATAAACAAGTGCATCAACGATGCACCAACCTGTACCTCAACCAGTACCATGAACAAGTGCATCAACCATGCACCAAACCTATACAAATAACATGTCACAACAACCTGTCCAAACAACCTATCACAACAAATTGTGTCATCAATCTTATCAACCAAATCAGATCTACTCACCAAGATCAATCACCAAGACAACTCTCAAATATGTGCATCAACCAAGCATAACACAACAACTCATAATCATCACCAAGATCAATATGTGCTTCTAATAATATACCAATACAAGTATGCTACATCATCCATAAACCATGTTTCAACAATAATACTAACAAGTGCCTCCAACCATGTACCAAGTATGTCCCAATCATGTATCAACTACTCATCAACTATGACTCATCAAGATGTGCCAACATCATCAACTATACACCTCATATATGTGCCAACTCATCAACTACTTGTCTCAACCATGTACCCAACATGTATCTCAACTAAAATCCCTCATCAATTTAATAATCAAAATCTGATTTGGAACTCTATAATAGACCTAATGTATATGATCACATACCTGCAAACCTTCCTTAACTTTAACAACAAGAGACTAGCATTTTCATCAAACTTTTCTTTAGTCTCACGTGACTAGTTTTGGATTAGTCAACAACCCTAACTTGAAATAATCATAACTATGTACCTGTAATGAATAAAGATGTGAAAATAGTACACAATGTTCTTAAGTGAGTTTTATGCAATTCCTCCAGGTGTCACTACTTGGAACCTCTCGGAAAATGAGTTATAGAAAAAATGGCATACCTTGTTGAATTATGGCTTATTCTAGATAGCGAACTTATAGAGAGTGCTCCGCACGAGATATTTGTTGTATGGATATGAAAATTTTACATATAATACTAAATACTATACTCTAACCAAAACATTTTTTCTTACTTAATCTGAATCTGTTATGAAGAAGTTATGACATTTTTACCCGAAACATATGTTTTAGACTAGTTTCAGGACTAGCCACAAACCCTTTTTTCCACGGAGTGTAACACCAAAAATACAATGACCCACAAGCTGAAATTTGTACCACGACTACTTGGATATGTTTTCGCAATGGCCTATAAATTTCATGGTCTGAATCATTCTAGAAAAAAAAATGTATTGCGAAAATGGTGAGATGACCTGTAAATAACATACCTTAGAAAGCATCATCAAAAGAATTTATCCTCCCTTGAATTTTGGCCTTCTTTACTTCACCTTCTCTCTAAAATTCAGCTTAGATATCCTTTGGTTACCTCAGTAACCTATAGGTATTCAATATGCTCAAGTTTAATATAAAATGAGAGAGTCATGCCTCTTATTTATACTTTCATGTATCTTCCTCAAGGGGTTACCTTTTAACCATCTTAACCCACTTTCCTTATTTTAGGGTTAGCCAACTTTTAACCACTTGTCCAATTAGTAATTTATTCATTATATTTATTATTTAAATAATTTATTTTGTATCCACTTTGAATTATAGTACACTCATCACTTCACTTTACCTAAAGGGGTTACCTTCTAACCATCTTAAACCACTTTCCTTATTTTAGGGCTAACCCACTTCTAACCACTTGTCAACTTAGTAATTTCTCCATTAA
>SNQJ01S0004385.1:316908-352112 GCA_010110895.2 Picea sitchensis
TGAATGCATGTTCATGAGTCACATTGTGTTTGAGTTTATGTGTGTTGCAAACATTGTAAGTTTGGTTATGTCAAAACTAAACAGTAAACAATATAAGCCTCCATGAAAATTTCACCACAACACACTACGTAAGGTGTACCTAAGATCCCCTTATTCAATTTCGGGCGGATCTAGGACACAAGAGCCAAATAAAATATGATTTTATTAACACAAATTTGATATATTGCGATATCAAATTTAAATTGAATGAAACATGCCTCAAATGTGAACTAGTGGATAAATCCCAAAACCCACTTATAACATGTGCAACAAAGGAAAAAATAATTGCCTCCTTTATGCCATCCTAAACACATATGGCAACATAAAAATGCCCATTTACAATTCTAGGCATAGGGCAACTTAAACCCAAAATTCCCCTTGATGGAAACCTTACACAATAATGAGTTTTATAATCAAACACCCCTTTACATAAAATAATGGCTCAAAGCCACAAATGGTGAGCCTTTTAACCAAATTTCACATGCACCAAATCTAATTAAAAACAAGGGATGTAGAGCACATTATAAAAGGAACAGAAAAACTTAACCAATGTTTTATACCCAAAAGAGGCACGCTTGGTATATTTGTCTTTGCAAATACACTTAGGAGTTTTAAAAATTACTCATCAACTCCACCAGTAACTCCTTACTTGCATTCAATGGTGATAAGATAAACATAAAACTCATGTTTTAAAGAATCCACTGAAAACAAAAGTTTCCATAATCAAAGCAATGGAAAACACAATTCCCTCCAATATACAAACCCTTGTGTGATGTAGTTTGAACTCGTGACATGTGGACCTCATGCAGATCACTCATAAATAAATTGTTGGTTATATCTGCAACAATTCTTACTCTCCTCCACAATAGATCTTTAGGCATCCTCCCTTCGACGGATTTGAATATTGATTCGTGTGCCTTGATCTACTCACAATTCCATTGCTTGGCTTTCACATTGAACAGATCCAAGGAAATCAGATCCACATTCCATTTTTCTCTTGCAGCTGCACCAACATCGATTCATATATGGAAAAAAAACCTATTACAGAGGCACACAATCCACCTGAAAGAAACACAAACCAAATCTGCAAGAGACACACCCAAGATCTATCAAACTCTTTGCTTCTATTTGAAGATAGATCAACTACATGAGTGAAATTTTCCATGCGCTATCTCCTTGCTGATAGCACTCCTCTTGGTCTCGCAACCTCATGTTCACCCTGGCACAATGATTATCTTTTCAATGATGAATTGAGCCTTGCAAAAAGATAGAGTTAGAATATTGGAAGCATCTTGTTCCACACAGAGTTTGAATCTTTCACGACAAGCTCCGACTATGGCGTGCATGGGAAGATTGTGGAGAAGGTTGAAACTGGGAATCTCCTCGAAATTTGCAACCACGTGATCCTTTATATGGATGTTCAAATATTTTGGAAAACTCCCCACTTTAGTTGGGATCAGAATCTGATATTGGTTTTCTTTTCCGTCAATTGACACTGTCAATGTTTTCGACAAGCAGGAGGTAAAGGAGATGAAAATTGGTCATAGATCTTTGCAATCTTAAGCATCAAAGTTGAGCGCCAATCTTATCCTTTTCATTCTAGTCCAAAGATCAGCGACAACGAGGTGCATATATGTTTTCTCATTTCAACAGGGACGTGTGAACTTCAAATGTTACGTCGTTGACAATGATGATATGGGAAACCAAACACGAAGTACACAGATTCACCACGCCTTCTAAGATTCTACACGCAGATTTGATAACACAAAAAAATTATGCACGTTCTGATATCGATTCTGATAGGTTCGACCCCTACCTGGTGCGCCAGTTAAACCACAGATTGAACAGTGGATCTCTTGTTGGATAGAATCAGTGGATGGATCATATTGTTGATTCGATCACTTTCTAGATGGACAGATCGTTGGGGTGCAAGATCACATCGTACGAGGTCTTAGATGCTCAGATCACTTAGATCCAAGAAGAAATGGAAATGACATTAACGAATCATAAGGTAGATCGCTTCAGATCCTGAAAAGATCTCTGGAATGGGAATGAGCTCGAAGTTTCCCACATCGCTTGGAGGAATCGACAGCCATCTGGGTATTGTATTTTGAAGGGCAACTCGTATATGAATTGTTGTCTCTCGATCTATAGACTTGGAGTTTGATTCCACTCAAAATAAAAATAAAAATAAAAATTGCAGACCTGCCTCCATGAGAATTTGTACTCAATTACAAAGGACATCCATACAAGTTGTGACCTCGATTTGTTTTATGGATTCAACATCCATCCAACCAACTCCTCGAATGATTGTTCACACCAACGATAATATGATTTATTTCAAGTACAACAGTTTTGTATTGGCCATAGAAAGGAAGTGCACCAGCGATAAACAGTTTCCAAACAAAATTTGTTCACATAAATTGTTTGCAAACACTCATCATAGACCAAACAAATACATATCTACCAATTTAATTGAACATGTATATCGGTTGACAATGATCTACAAATATTTTAAAAGAAGATGCAGATTGCAATCACACCTAGGGGTCACTTGAGCTAAATATTGATGATATCCTTATTCTCTTTTTCATTACGCGTTCAAGCTTTAACTTCTCACCTTCTAACCCTTCATGAAATTATCGAGCCTCTCATGGAACACTACCATGGATATCAAGACTACCAGTCCCTTAAGAACTATAAGAGTTCTGATATTTTCATCATTTTTTCACCATGGTTTCTGATATTTTCACCATTTCTTCACCATGGCTCTGATACCAATTGATAAAACATAAACAAGAATAACAACATGGCAGAAAAGGCTCACTAGCCAACACTCAACTGTATTCACTCTAATGTTACATATTTATAGTACAATGGGTGATGCCACCTCATAGAGAGATTTGCTCTAGATCCTAAAATCATGCATGATGACTAGGCTAGGCAGTCTTAACTAAATCATTAGTCATCACTTGAGGATATATTACTAATATCCTAAATGAATAATACAAATTTAGGTGACAATTTAGACTTAGTGATTGGTAAAGGTAATCCATAGGCTAACATTACCTTCTAAAAATCTCTTAAACCACTTTGATTACTTTGACCTTTTGGGGCTTCTAGATGACTCATGAGGGTTCTCCAACTTCACATGGCCATAACTCTCTAACCGTGAGGAGTTATGTGATGTTCCACATACCACTAGAAAAGGCATGACATGTACTATCCATATAGAATAGTATTACCTACAAATATATCAAAACTCATACCATTATCAATCAAACAAACTTGGGTCCATTACCCACACCTAGGTTCTCCAACTTCACATGGTCATAACTCTCTAACCGTGAGGAGTTATGTGACGTTCCCCATACCACTGGAAATGGCATGACATGTACTACCCATATAGAATAGTATTACCTTCAAATTTATTAAAAATCATACCATTATAGATCAAAAAAACTTGGGTCCATTACCCAAACCTTTGTGCTACCGGAATTCGCTACCGGACTTTCTCCAAGGCTTGACATCAATATACAATATCACTCTCCAATGGTTGACATCAATGACAACCAACAATCCATACCAACTTTCCATCAACCTAAGCCAATTATCTCACACAAAGTGATTAAAAAGAAGAAATGATTTAAATAATAAAGTGAAGTGATGAGTGTACTATAAGTCAAAGTGTATAAGAAATAAATTATTTAAATAATAAAGTTAATGGAGAAATTACTAAGTGGACAAGTGGTTATAAGTGGGTTAGCCCTAAAATAAGGAAAGTGGGTTAAGATGGTTAGAAGGTAATTTAAATAATAAAGTAAAATAATGAGTGTACTATAAGTCAAAGTGGATACAAAAGAAATTATTTAAATAATAAATTTAATGGAGAAATTACTAAATGGACAAGTGGTTAGCCCTAAAATAAGGAAAGTGGGTTAATATGGTTAGAAGGTAACCCCTTGAGGAAGCTACATGAAAGTATAAATAAGAGGCAAGGGTCTCTCATTTTTAATCACACTTGAGAATATTGAATATCTACAAGTGATTGAGGTAACCAAAGGATATCTAAACCGAATTTCCGAGGGAAGGTGAAGTAAAGAAGGCCAAAATTCAAGGGAGGATAAATTATTTTGATGATGTTTTCTAAGGTATGTTATTTACAAGTCATCTCACCATTTTCACAATAAATGTTTTTATAGAATGATTCAGACTGTGAAATTGGGAGATCGTTGAGGAAACATAACCAAGTAGATTTTATAAAAATTTCAACTTGTGGGTCGTTGTATATTTGGAGTTACACTCCGTGGAAAATAGGGTTTGTGGCTAGTCCTGAAACTAGTCTAAAATAGGTGTTTTGGGTAAAAATGTCATAAATTCTTCATAACAGATCCAAATTCATTAAGACCAAATGTATTGGTTATAGTACAGTCTATAGTATTCTTTGTACCATTTTCATATCCATACAATAAATATTTTGTGTGGGGCACGCTCTACAAGTTCGCTCTCTAGAATAAGACAGAATTCAACAAGGTATGTCATTCTTGCTATAACTCCTTTTCTGAGAGGTTCCAAGTAGTGAAACCTGGAAGAATTTCATAAAAGACACTGAAGAACATTGTGTACTATTTTCAAATCTTTATTCATTACATGTACATAGTTATGATTATTTCAAGTTAGGGTTGTTGACTAATCCAAAATTAGTCATGTGAGACTAAAGTAAATTTTGATGAAAATGCTAGTCTCTTGTTGTTAAAGTTAGGGAATGTTTGTAGGTATGTGATCATATACACCAAGTCTATTATAGAGTTAAAAATCAGATTTGGATGATGAAATTGATGAGGGCTTTTGGTTGAGGTACATGTTGGGTACATGGTTGAGACAAGTAGTTGATGAGTTGGCACATACATGAGGTGTATAGTTGATGATGTTGGTACATCTTGATGAGTCATATTTTATGTGTATTTGATGCATGATTGGTAAATATTTGGTGCATGGTTGATGCACTCATTGATGGTATAGATTGGTGCATGGTTGATGCACTTGTTTATGGTACAAGTTGATTACAGGTTGTTTGGATAGGTTATTTTGATAGGTTATTTGTACAAGTTTGGTGCATGGTTTATGCATTTGTTTATTGTATAGGTTGAGGTACAGGTTGATGTATGGTACATGTTGGCACAGGTTATTGTATAGGTTGTTACAGGTTGATTGGCACATGTTTACAACAGTATATCTGACAGTGATAGTGTGACAGTGGTTCCATCATTTTACTTCTATGTCAGGGCGGTTGGACGGGGCAAGGATAGGTGGTTGTATCCACCTTTCAGTTGTAGCTGAAGAAAATAAGGTGTTGTAGCTAGAGAATTGGGGAGTTGGATCTACCCTCATATTGTAGCCTGAGAAACTAGGGGGTTGTAGCCTGAGAATTGGGGAGTTGGATATTCCTTCAGGTTGTAGCTTGATAAAATAGGGGGTTGGAGCCTCCTTCCAATTGAAACTAGAAAACAAAGGAAGTTGGTGCTTCCAACGAATGTAATTATTAAAGACATATAATAAAAATCATTATGTGGTTTTCTCCCGCTTTGGGTTTCCACGTAAAAACATTGGTGTATTGTGTATGTGTATGATTGCTCATGTGTTCATTGTTTATTTACTCTGCAACTATTGGATGATAATGCTACATTGATATAACACTTGCATTTTTTGGTTAAAAAGGACTATTGTTCTATTACTGACCCCCCCCCCTCTCAGTAATCCAACAAGAACTAGTATGTGAATTATGAATTTGTAGTGGTTCCATTTCAATAGACCAATGCACCATTTATATTTATGTGCTTATTGAATGGCATATTTAAAAACCATCTAGATAAGTTTGTCAATGTGTTATCAGATGACATACTTATTTATTCCAAATCACAGGAAGAATATGAAAAACACTTCAGGTTGGTTCTACAATTTCTAAGGGTGCATCAGTTATATGCCAAGCTAAGAAAGTGCTCTTTTTACCAAGAGAGAATTCACTATTTGGGGCACATCATTTTAGAGGAAACTATAGCAGTGGATCCAAAGAAGATTGAATCCATTAAGGGATGGACAACACCAAATAATGTTTCAAAGGTCAAATCTTTTATGGGATTAGTTAGATACTATAAGAAGTTTATGAAGGATTATCCACCATTTTTCATCCCATCTCTTATTTACAAAAGAAGGGAACTAAATTTGAATGGACATGAAAGTGTAAGAAATTTTGAATATTGTGGATCCAAGTTATAATTTTGTGGTATACATAAATTCATGTAAATACGGACTTGGTGGAGTCCTTACTCAAAATGGACATGTCATTAGTTATGAATTCAGTAATATTAAAGAAAGTGAGGAATTATGCCACACATGAATTAGAGATTGTTGTCATAGTTCATACATTGAATATGTGGAGGCATTATCTAATGGGAAATAAATTTGAATTGAGGATGGACCATAGTGGTCTGAAATAGTTTTTTGGACAGCCAACTTTAAATTCCAAGAAAACAATATGGATGGAATTTTTAAGTGAGTATGACTTTGACATTAAACATATCAAAGGGAAAGAAAATAAATTTGTTCATGCACTCAAAAGAAGGGTACATATAATGCATGCTACAACCATTATACATAGATCATATTTAAGGGGCATAATTTTAGAGGTTGTTATTATAGACTAGCCTTACCTATAGACAAATGAAGGATTATAGAAGGAAGATGTACAACAAATTTTAAAGACTATAATCTAGGAGAAGATGGAGTACTTATGCATAAAAATAGGGTGGATGTTCTAATTCCATAGAATTAAGGAAGCTGGTGTTAAAATAAATGCATAATGTTCCATATGTTGAACATTCTGGTTACAAAAGACAATTGCAGCAATAAGAAGCCAATAGTTTTGGCCAGTAAATAAAAAGGATGTAGTTGTTTACATAGCCAGGTGCATGGAATGTCAAAAAGTGAAGGTTGAGAACAGACACCCGATAGATTTTCTACAACCATTGTCGATTCCGAAGTGGAAATGGGAAGTGGTAACCATTAGTTTTATCACTAAGTTTCCCAGGACAACAAGGCCACGTGATTCAATAATGTTGGCAGTGGATAAGTTGACAAAGGCTACCCATTTTATTCTAGTGAAACTAAGTCATAAGGTAGATAATATTGTATACATTTATATGAAATAAATTGTTTCGTTGCATGGAGTACCTAAACAAATTGTTTTAGACATAAATCCAAAGTATACCTTAAAATTTTGGAGAGGATTATTTAAAGGATTTGGATATTTGAATTTTAGAACAACATATCATTCGTAGACTTATGGGAAAATAGAGAGAGTGAACCAAGTGATTGAAGACATGTTGAGGATGTATGTGAAGGATAAGTCATCCAAGTAGGAAAATTATTTGTTTTTGGTTGAGTTTTCCTACAACAATGGGTACCAATGTTCATTGAAAATGAGCCCATTTTAAGTTATGTATTGCATAAAATGAAACACTCCATTGAATTGGGATAATCCAATAGACAGAGTAGTAATTGAGACAAAATTTCTTAAGGAGATGGAGGATAAAATGGTCAAAATTAAATAGAATTTAAAAGAAGCACAATATAGGAAAAAGAGTTGTGCAAATAAAAGAAGGATATCCACACAATTTAAACTAGAAGAGAATGTATTTTTTAAAGTGAAGCCCTATAAAATCCCATTGAAGTTGGATAGGTGTACCATGCTAGCAACTAGATTTTGTGATCCATTTGAAATATTTGACAGAATAGGACCAACTCCATACATGTTTACATTGTCTACTTCCATGAATGTGCATAATGTATTCCATGTATCTTTGTTGAAAAAGTATGTGCATGATCCTAGCGATGTCATTGATTGGACTTTGATTCAGGTGGTGCCAGAAAGAGACTTCTAGGTATATCTAGTGTGTATACTAGACATGAAGGTCGTGGTGCTTTGGAACAAATCCAAAAGGTAGGTAAAGGTCCAGTAGAACTACTATAACCCCAAATAAGTGACATGGGAGATAGAAGATGCAATGTAGGAGGCATACCCACAGCTACTTTTGAATTTTTGTTGAAACTTTTGTGTATATGTACACCTCCATAGTGATGTGCATTGAGGACAATGGAAAAAAAAGGTGGAGAGGAATGTAATACCCCATTTTTGATCCCCTGATTTACAATGTATGTTTGTATAGCCCAATGAGATAGAAATGTAATACTTTGAATAATAATAATAAATGCATCAGTGGTTGTAGAAAGATAAGGAAAAAGTCATAGGGGGATATGATTCCACAAGAGAGGGGGTTGGGGGTAAAGGGGCTAAGCCAATTATTATATTATATATTATTATTTTCTTTCCTATCCTTTGAGTTAGTTGGGAAAGTGGTTACAAGGCCTTCTTAGAGAAAGTGACATGGCGCATTGTTGGCATGCATATTTTAACCATACCTTTTGGTTGTTGGGGGGATTCCTCATTCATTCTTGTTCTTGATTTTTGGATGGAATGAAAAATATGCGAGGTAGAGAGTGGATTCCAATTGGATGTAAGAGTTTACCTATTATAAAAGCAATGAGAAATGATGTTGGTGTGCATGAAAATGATGGTAGTTGAGGAGAATTGTCCACATATAAGATTCCCTTGAGTTTCCATCACTAAGATTTTATGGCATATCTATATTGGAGCCTTGGAGAAAAGTGAAATAGCCTAAGGGACTGCCTTGTAGAGAATGGAATTCCTTTATTTGGGTTGTGCAAGCTTAGGAGGAAAGAGAGATAGAAAAATAGAATTGTTGTGAGTGGGAAAGAAAGAACAATTTGTGACATCTTGATAGTTGGGTTGGTGTGTGAGACTTACGGTCGGTCTAGGCACCCATCCTTGTGAATTCATAGCCTCATCTTGGGGGTGACCTGTTGTAGAGAGTTGTAGTGCAACAAATACTATGGTTGGGTGGAACATCCAACATCTACAACCATTCGATGTAACATTTTCTTAAAGATAAGTTCTTTGTTTCTCTATGTATTAAATTTATGCTATGTTATTTACTATTTAATGTTGTATGTTGCATGAGTTTGTGATTGTGTAACATTTTCTTGAATGATGAATGAGATTTTTGTCATGCTACTTGCATTCTTTTTTTTATTTAATATTGGTATGAGAGTGTAAATCATTTCAAGAACATGAATCTTGAGGTACCCAACGAGGGGGTGCATTAAACCATTATTTAGCCAATTAATTGAAATGTTTATTTGTATGGGTGAAAATATTGGCTTAAAAAATATATTAGCTTTAGTTTGATTATGTGAAGAGGTTTGTGTTGTGGCTCACCTCCCACAACGACCCATTTTATTTATTTTTTTATGGGTCCCTCTTTTTGTTCCTAAATTTTTCCTACAAGGCATACATTCTTGCTTCACTAAGAAAATATGATCTTAAGTCGTGATCAATTCGGAACAATCCTCACACCATATTTTATTCCAAAAGAAACCTTTATGATATTCTCATCAGAAAGGGGTCTATAGGAATCATCTTCATCAAAGTATTTCACTCCACACACCACCCAGAACTCCGACCATCACACTCTGATAGCTCTAACGCATCAACTTCACTACTTACATGGCATCCTATGGATAGATAGATTCAGTCCAGCCTATCTCCTGACCCTGGGAGTTACTATGAAGCATGTGTAGTCACTTACCTCCCCCGAGTTACTATGACATGTATGATCACTACCTCCCCAAGTGGCATCTTAACATCGGACCCTTTCTTCCCTTTTTATCAATATTCAATAAATTGTCTTTTATTTCTTTCAGGACTCATCACTACCCCAAGGTATCGGAGAAATAATCCTCCGATACCATCCTCATCAAAGTCTAGTTCATTCCTCATCCTCTAAAACCCAAAAAATTTAACTCTGACAGCCTTTTTGAGCCCTCCCATGTGTGTTTCTGGAACAATCTCCTAGGATTAAGGTATATTCTTTCGATACCACTTCCATCAGAGTTGAAACATTCCCTCATCTTGTGGAACTTCGATGGCGTTTCTCTGAAAACCTTGAAAAGAGTGTGCTCGACACACATTTTTAGAAAAGGGAATATTCTTGCGATGCCTTTTCTTAGGGGTTTAGATTGAATCTCACCCTGACAAACTCCGACGCCAAGATTCTGACAAGTCGCACCTTCCCCGCAACGTTGCATACATGTCAGGTTGACATGCTTTTCTAAAGAAAATAGAATATGCATTTGATACCCCTCCCATCATAGCTCAAGTTAATCTGTGATCCTTACCTCTTCGAATGCATGACCCCGATAACGATCCTTTTAAAATTAAAAAAACAACCTTCTCCACCTCTGATACATGAATCTGGGAAACCTCCACCCTTAATGAGCATTAATGGTTGGGAATAAGACCATATTTAGAAATGATTTTTGTATACACCTTAGTTATGGCACATTTACAATTGTTTGATGTGTGTTATGAGATATAAACCCCCCTCTTAAGACATATATTACACCATAAGTTTGTGAATCATTTTTTCAGTCTTGATTTTTTACTGAGTGTTACTGCATAGTTATTGTAGCCGCTTAATCATAGGTAGCACATTTTTCTCTTTTAAAATGTTTTTGTTGTTACATTTAACACATTAATTTTATTAGAACGATACTCATTTCAATGTGGTAATACAGGATCAACTGATAATCAATCATGAGAAGTCAAAATCCCAAAAGACCAAAGGGCTCTATTTACTTTCAGTCAGTTGCAGGTCTCAAATCATCATCTTGACCAATTGAAGTGTTGGTGACTAATACTACAAGCTCAGAGAGCCTGAGCTAAAGCTGAGAACTGATTTAATTCTAAGTTCCTATGCATCACATGACACCATCAAGATCATGGCGTCGTGGTGGAGAGAAGACAAAAAATTCACTAACCGGACTGTCAGCTGGTACCCGACGATCAACCTCAGGGAACCATACATATATCTCATGGAACTACTTTGCARGTTACATGGCGAGAACAAATGATCCCAGTTATCAGAGCCTTGGATACCTCTCGCTTATACAATCGCCATTTTGGGCACGGGCTTCAATTGGGGTGCCATCATATCCAAACATTTAAGCACTTGCATAAGGCAAGCCCAAGTGCCAAAGGAAGGAGACATTCCCTCTTTTTACACGGCTTCATATTTGCTAGACACCATCTGCACCAGGAACGCTTTCTCTGGGATGACCCTGCATTGGCACTCTTCGGAGCTCTCGGTCCATGTATATTTCAGCATCTTATGGGAAAATAGGTACAATAAGTCCTATACTATTATCTGTGAGCAGTTTATTGCGTACATTTATTCCTTGTTATTCAGGAAAGAATGTTCTAGGCTGTCAGATGAAGCAAAGACTTTTGTAGCCAAATTTGGTCACTGGTATTTAGATGAGAGAGAAACCTACATCAGGATTTTCGGCGCCATGGGGACACCCCACTGATTACCCATTTATGTTCCAAACCAACTAGTGTTAGGGGAGATTTGTTATCAGACCATCCTGCAAGGATACAATGCAAGTCTAGTAAAAGACAAGAAGCGGGCCTTCATACCATTTGGGTTTCATATTGGCTTCTACATGGTCAAGGACACCGCTCATGATAAGCAACTCGGGCTAGGTCAATTAGAATTTTGGTTCCAAAATGGTCGATTTCACAAACATGATCCCAAGGGTCTGGTCCTACAACATGCATCGCAGGTATCATCGTGTTGGCCGTATGCCCATGACCAGCTCGAAGATGAAATTTTCACTAAGAATGATCAAGACTATAATGAAGTGGTGTCAAGAAGGGTTGATCCCCAGATGACCAGATTCAAATCTATGAGTTTGGAATAATAAGCGACGTCTTTGGAGAAAACAGCTCAGGAAATTATTAGGGCTCGGGAAGGAACTTCAACATCTGAATCTAGTGAAGAAATAGGTGATCCCAAGGAATAAATCAAGGCGGCAATGGTTTACCCTAGATCCCCAGTACCAATTAGGATTTCTCCTGAATATCAAGCTGCATAAGAAAGGGGTACGACATTATATCAGCAAAATGAGTTGCTGATGAAATGGATGCGGGATGACCCATATATTTTCATAAGACCTGCAATTTTGACTACTAACCAAAGTGTCCCGACAGAGTCAAACGATCTTGGGTCCACAGTCCCCGATAACGCCCATTGATTAGGCAACCCTGAATCCACAACATCGTTGATTGATCCTTCAGAAGGAGGGACAACTCAACCAGAGACAGGTCGGGTGTCGATAGAGACACAAGTGCCCAATCCCTTGAGCACTCTTATACATATTTACAGTGAAAATGAAAGTCCAGAACCTGCTCATGGCACCCCGGTACGATTCTAAGAGGAAGAAGATCCAGAGAAAACCGCTTCCCCTGAGCCCGAGGTCCAAGACAAGCAGGTCTTACAAAAGGAAATAGGATCTAAAGGTGGTCTCAACATAAGAGAATCTGACAAATAGGAAGCAGAAGCAGGTCCGAGTGATGAACCTCCACAAAAGGAAATCAACAGTTCTACGACCGACGAGCAAGTAAGCAATGAGTATGTACCTGATGCCTCCATTGTGCCCAATATTCAAATCCTCGACGAGTGACAAGTAGAGGTCGGATCTACAAAACATAGCGAAGAAGTTTGAGAGACCACTCCTGAACAAATATACACTGCGGGTAGCATGAGAAATAGCCTCACATGGGGAGATCAACAGATACTAGAACCGGTAGACGAAGTAGCAGACATCTATGTGATCTCTGACGATCAAAAGAGGATGTCCATCATTCAAAGGACCGCAAAAAGGTGAAGGATCAATTTGGATCAATCTATCATGGTTACCACAGAGGAAAACATAATCAGCACTGCAAACACTCGCATGTCTAAACTAATCGGTGTAGGAAAATCCCTCTCAGATGCCGCTCCGGATAGAGCCAAGAGAGATTAAAAGGAACTAACAGACACCCTGAAAGAGCTCAAACACCTATACCATCTTGTCAAATACTATAAATGAGCTACACAGACCACTATGTATCTGAAGGGTGAGTTCAACGGATTTTATAACAAGTTCAAGAATGAAAGGCACCTGTTAACCAAGAACATAGTCTAGTTCCAGGAGGATACTCTCATGGCACTCGCGATGTGCAAAGAGATGGACAGGTGTTATCGGACTAATCAGTAGGTTCATACACTAACAAATCTCCCTAGATCCACCTGGATCTAGAACAAAACAGGATAGGACATGACTCTTTCCCTAAGTTATGACCATTGAATTAGCTAGTAAGGAGGAACAAGTAACATACCTTTGTATCGCTTCCTAGGGTCTCTGTTGCTCCTGATTCACTCTAGTGCTCTCATGAGGTCAATACCAAGACAACACAAACCAACCAAAGTGAAGATAGTGAAATGTATTCAATCATCAACTTATGTGTATGATCAAGGAATTACACAATAAAGTAAGAATGACTTTATGGGAAAAGGACATGTCGTTGTATCATACTAATTGAAAGTAGAAGATACAACCTGATCGCCTTGATGTTGCAAGCTTCCTTTCGGTGACTCTTGGTTCCAACACACACACTTTCTCTATCCTTACATGAAGAAGATATAATTCCTCTTGACAGACCTACTAGAGTCTCCAAGCTTCTATTCAAGTCGGGTTCTTCACACAATTCCTTTACCAATTCTTCAATTAATCTTGCTTAACCTTTTCCATGAGAATCCTATCAATATATAGGAGAGGATGATATGGTTACATGGATGAGAATGATCCCACCAAATCAGGGAAACCAGTAAAATGATAACCATTCGAATGCCAACCCATTTTCTAGAAGATTCCCTTCTAGAACCCTCGAGACTTCTTCCCTTTTCCAAGATTGAAAACAAGTTCACACCCTAAGTATAGATCAAAGTGCGAGAAGTTCGCACCCTATATGAAGATGGCCTGCGAGAATGGGTCATTCTCGCACCCTAGGATATAAGCATCCTATGAACTCACTTTGAAAATATGTTTTCTGGAAGGAGATAAATGTCACTTTTCTCAGGAGAAATGTCTTGTTGGGAGATTGAGTACACTATTGTCAATACATCACCAAGATGACCAAAATCATGTGTAACAACAGGTGGCATGAAAAGGCAAAGAAAGAGGTAGAGAGACTCGAATACATTGAGGCAGTCCAGTAGGGTTGAGAAAAGGAAAATCATGGCATTCGGCTGGTTGGAAAAGTAGTCTCGACCGCATGAAGAAATCTATCGAATACTGGGCGAAGATGACCTGGGACCCACACCGAGAAATCCAAGAGCAATGGGCCAAGTGCCAGAAAAAATGGGGTAAAATTAATCAAGTGATGAAAGATGTCAATCTCCCTGAATTCAGCACCCCGGATGAATTTACTAACCTGAGTGATGTGTTCAAGACGCACTCCATACCAGACTCACTTTGGGCCAAAGAATGTGTAAAGATAGCCGATGCAAATTCAAGACAAGTGCAACAATTCGTGGAACATCCAATCAAAGCCCGGACCATGTTGCAACTACTAAAAACCAATTTGGTGAAGTACCAAACGCATGCAGTAGATATCAGAGGAGTATATACAGCCCCAATGGAATATCACAGGTTCCCATGGGCCCAAACCTGTGAAGATCTATTTATTAGTTGGTCTAAATATGAAGAAAGTCACATGTTTCAAGACATATCCCAGATGAATTGTTAAAAAAATTGTTGGATGATCGTGCCACGTGGCGATTTTTGTTTTGTTCAAACTATACTTAGCCATTAATTTCGGTTTAATTTTATATTATAAATAGAGACATCGACTGATTAGTCAATGGTTGATGGTTTTTGTAAGAACTCTTTCTTTTTTCTGGTTGTTAAGAATTATTTTGAGACTGCTATGAATAGAGAAGTCCTTCTGGACCAAAGACAAGCTATTTTCATCATATGTGTATGATTGGACATGGAAAATAACTACTTTCTATCATGCTCCATGAATGATGCAGTAAATGAGTAAGAGAAATCGATTATGTTGTCAACTTATCTGGTGCAATGTTTTGATGTTTTTTGTTTTAATGATGGAGATAAATCGTTGTGTTGTTATGTGATGAATGTTATGGTAGATGAATTATTTTTCTTACCGTGATCTTGATTACATATGTGTTTTTATTTTTTTTAATTAGTTTTCTTAGATAGTAATTGGGTGTTCATTTGGTTAATGGATTAGTACTAGGCCCTTTGGCATAGAATCATTGTCTGCATGTTTGAGAAGTGGGTTATCCCAAGCTCAGCCTCTTCCCAGTAGTTGAAAATCAATCATGTTACTTGTCAAGTTGGCTTATGTTGGCTTGCATCTCTCAAACTAGTCCCGCCCAAAAGAAAAATACAGAAAAGAATATTCCTACCTAAAGGGAGAGCCGTCACAAGAAAACACAAAGCCCATCGATAAATTATTCGGATCGTAAGATCTGAAGAACCATTACATATCAAACACTGCAGATTCTGATTGAGCCTCGGTGGTGAGTTTGGTTCATGCTGTTGAATCAAGGGATTTAAGACCCATCAAGAGAATTGGCACTAGAAGGAAGGCCTGAGAATGAATGGTTGAGTATATAATTTGTATAGTATTTCAAACATCCTATAGATTCGTAGCAGCCCACATGCATGGCTAGTCCATCACAAGACAACCCACAGACATTGAGTATTCCTGAAATGGATAACTCACCCAAGCACGAGGAAGAACCTTTTCACCCTGAAATACCTTACACCCTTCCTCATGAGGAAGTCGATCAATTCAGGAGAATCACTAGAGCCTACACTCAGAAGATCGGTGTGTTGTCCCTAGCTCCCATCCTCCCTCAAAGAAAAAAACAAAGCAGACCAGTGGTCAGCACTCCCGATGAAGTTTTTGTACACTCTGTAGAAGACTTAATAGATTTCACGATTACCAAAATTCAAGAACCTCTCGACCTAATACCCGAAACGCCAGTCATCGACGTCTCTGAGCCAAATGACTTTTGAGAAGAAGAAGAGTTTGACTTAGACCCCAAAGATATGGAGGATGAGAATAATGATGAAGAGGGAAGGGAAATCCCAAATTCAGAACAATCATCCTTGGTTAGTCGTGGACGTCGTGGCCATCCCTAGATGGGTACATAATCTTCCCCAGCACCCGGAGAAGTTGCTTCCCAAGTACGATCCCAAGACTTCAGGTTTACCTGAATATCATATCAAGAAATTCATACTTGCGATCAGATTTATGAACATTCAACATGAAGACGTAGTCTGCAGACTTTTTCCCTACATGTTTGAGAATTTTTCCTCCACGTGGTATTTTAATTTTCTAGTAGGATCTATAACCAGCTGGACTAAATTCCAAAAGGATTTCCTAGACAAATTTGTAGAAGAGACTACTACGGGAGCCCTGATGGCTGAGTTTTTCACGGCCACCATGAACCCAAAGGAGAGGGTTAAGGATTTCAATCAAATATTCACGACCATCTTGAACAAATTTCATCCTACAGCAAAACCAACTCAGGAGTTACAAATCAAGGTTTATGCTAATGCACTCCTGGCTTCTATCTCTATGTTCGTAAAAAGAGCCGCCAAGAAAACCCTTGCTGAAAATTTTGAATAATCCAAAATGATAGAATTCCAAATGAAAGGATGTAAAGAGGGTCGGGCCTCTCTTGTAAAAAAAGAAACCCAAACACCTCCCACGAGGGGTCTCCTTTTGACTAGGCCATCGGGGAAACCAGCTGAACAAACTCCTAACAAAGGTAATGGAGATATAGAATACCTACAACGCATGGTTAATAAATTGTCAAATGAAATCATAGACATGAAGAGGAGCGCAGGGGAGGGAAACCAAAGCCAAAATCCCTATAAGTCGTTCTTCAAAAGGAACCATCATTTCAAAGTAATTGAATCTCCCCCAGCCAACTTAAACATTGACCTAGGGAAGGTTGCATCAGATTCTTTCTGTACTTATCACGAGGAGAACCACTCTGAAAGAGAATGTCCTCAATGGGTACATTCCATGAATTTGATGGCCAATCATTTTCTGGACGAGGTCTCCCTGACTGAACAGTCAAGTAGTTAGGTCATAAATATTATCGATCAGGAAGAGGTTGACTCACTGTGAGACACAGCCATGCTGATATGGGATCCCGACGTGATCGCATCTTTGAATGATCTGTTTAAGCCTCGGCAACAACCCACATAAGTCTCGGTAGAAAAGGCACGTAGTAAAGGTCAACCCGGCTCAAAAGATACCAACACCTCCCAGGCCTCGCAAATTAAGTTAATCCTCGATCACCCGAAAATACCTTTCACCCCTGGTAAGAATACTATAAGCATCCATACCCATGAATCTCCCAAACTAGATTACAATGTAGTTGAATATTTAAAGAAGCTAAAGGCTAATATATCGGTTATGGATATATGTAGAATTCCTCAGTAGAAAGACTTTATGTTGCAAGACTTGGGCTCTGTAGAAAACTCAACGGTTGGCAATGGTCAGTAGAAGAACCTATCCCCAACCGATCCGTTGAACAAGCTGACTGTAAATACCTACGTGGAAGGAAGGAAGGAGAGACCTTTTTGTCCCACCCTTCCTTCTAACATTTGAAGTCTTCAACTGAAATCTTCACAATTGTTTGGTAGATTCTGGGGAGTCTTCTAATGTAATGCCCTTGGAAGTTTGTAATAAGTTAGGTTTTGTCCCTATCCAAAGTGATAAGCATGTCATACAACTGGACAGAACCCAAGTGAAGGTTATGGGAAAACTCAAAGTTGTAATGATCAGGATAGCCACACACCCTAATTTCATGAAAATAATTGACATCATTGTAGTAGACATCCCAGAGGCATATGGATTGTTGTTGAGTCGGGACTGGTATGAGAAGCCGAATGGATATTTTATTACAGACTCAGCACACCTTTGTTTACCACTAAAGGGATACAAGAACATGATCAGAATCGACAGGGAAAGATATCTGAAGCATACGATCATTGACCTAGAAACCCCGAACGAACCTGCGTCTACCGATTTCTCAATATTGGGCAATTACTCCAGTGATTCCCACTTCGGGGAATTTGCTCCTCTACTATCCATTATTCATATTACCCAAAACTCTGAAATAATGTTTCAAGAGGAACCGTCGACGCCGATAGGGGACACTCTCTTTTGCCAAAATCATGCAATTGAACTTACGAGACAAGAGATCGGTAAGAAAGAAATCAGTATAGAACAAGGAAAGAGCGATTGCCTTTCCCATATTTGTACCCTCTGCTTTGATGGATCTAAATCACAAGAAGGGTCAGGAGCAGGGTGTATCCTTATCAATCCTAAAGGTTGACGTTATTTCCTATCATGTAGGCTAGAATTCGAATGTACCAACAACACTGTCAAGTATGAATCTCTAGTACAAGGTTTAAAGAAAGCCATAGATCTAGGTGTCAAGGAATTGAAGGTTTTCGGTGATTCTGAGATTATTTTTAGGCAAGTGAGGAACATTATACATTGAAATTCACCTCATCTTAAGAATTACTAGCAGGAGTTGTATAGGCTAATAGAGCGCTTTGACGCTTTCAATATTACCATGATACCTAGAGCAAAGAACATTCTTGTCAACTCCTTAGCCACAGTCGCTTCTATACTGTCACCTTTAGAATAATATGAAACTTCCCAATTCACTGTAAAGCTGCTCTACAAACCGTTTGTGCCGAACAACATTTCTAATTGGAAATATTTTGGTGATGAGCAAATTATAAACTTCTTGACCAACCAAGACAATTTCAAAGATCTAGCCATAGACGATGAAGAGTTCCAAGAGAAAACAACTGAAACTAATCCCCAAGCAGGACAAGATGTCAGAAAATTGAAGGCTCACACAATCCCAAGGGGGATAGCTAATATAGAGAGTTTGTTTGATCTAAAGGATCGTTTTAAAGGACCTAAAAACGTGAAGACTAGTAGCTCATGCCCCCTCCATGAAACTGTGAATCTCGAGACTCCAGAGGACCCGAATAATATTAATCTCAGCAAAACTATATCTAAGGGAGAGAGGAAGGCCTACCTCAAGTTATTCAGAGAATACCAGGATGTTTTCGTGTGGTCCTATAAGGATTTGAAAATGTATGACACCTATATTATTCAACACACCATCCCATTGAAACCCGAAATGAAACCTTTCTAGCAAAAGCTCTAAAAGTATCACCCATCTTTGGAACCCCTCATGTATAGGGAATTGAGGAAGCTTTTAGATGCGAAGATAATTTTTCAAATTAGACATTCTGCCTCGGTGGAAAATCTTGTCCCGGTAAGGAAAAATTTGGGAGAGATCTGACTGTGCGTAGATTTCCAGAACCTCAAAAAAGCTTCAGAAAAGGACAATTATCATGTCCCATCGATGGAACAACTCCTGTAGCATATCGTGTCGGGCTTGGAGATTTTTTCTTTACTAGATGGTTTCTCAGGCTACAACCAAGTGTTAGTTGTAGAGGAAGATCGTTTAAAAACCACCTTCTGAACCAAATGGGGATCCTTTGCTTATAAATGTATGCCTTTTGGGTTAATCAATGCAAGAGAAACCTTCCAAAGTGCCATGGACGTGTATTTTCACGGACTTATCAATAAATGTGTGGTGGTGTATTTAGATTATGTAACAGTATATTCGAAGAATAGGGAAGAGCACATCCAACACTTGACCCAGATTTTTGAGAGATGCAGGAAGTAGGGTATATCGCTAAATCCTAAGAAAACTATCTTCGGTGTCGAGGAAGGTAAGTTGTTAGGTCATATTATATCTAGATCATGGATTCGCATAGATCCAAAAAGGATTAAGGTCATATCCCAACTCCCACTACCCCATAAAAAGAAAGACATGCAGTCCTTTTTCTGGCAAATCAATTTTGTGAGGAAATTCACTCTCGATTTTTCCAAAATTATCAAACCTTTACAAAATATGATTCGCAAGGATGTCGAATTTAAGTGGGATGATGAGAGAAAAAATGATTTCAACGATATCAAAGCCACCATATCCTGGGCTCTGGTGTTGCAAAGTCTCGATTTTAATATAGACTTTTCCCTTTATACTTTCGCCTCCGACCAATCGCTAGCAGCGGTTTTAACCCAGAAGGTTGATGACAACAATGAAGCCCCAGTGTCCTTTATGAGTACTAATCTTCAAGGAGCCAAGATCAATTATCCCACCATAGACAAACAGGCCTACGTGGTCTACAAGGCAGTAAAACATTTCAGGTCCTACATTCTCAAGAATCACACTAAGGTGATTGTACTGTACCCTGCGGTCTGTTCCCTGTTTACCCAACAAGAAATGGGGGAAAGAAGGGGGAACTCGATGGAAATAGTCCAGTAATATGATCTAGATATAAAACCTACCAAGCTAGTAAGAGGACAAGGTTTGTGTAATATCCTAGAAGAAGTGCAGTATCAAGCAAATGAAGATCTCGGGTGGGAAAATGAAATGACGCTATGGTGCAACGAAGTAGCATACATATCCACAAGACAAGACTCCTGGTACAAGGATTTATCTTATCTTTTACATCACGGAGCTTGTCCTGAGAACCTCAAGCCTAGGGAAACGAGAGCCCTGAGATTGAAATCTGCACAGTATCACCTTATAAATTCGGTGCTCTTTTGGATCAATTATGATGGGGTACTATTGAGATGTCTCAAATGAGAAGATGCTAAAAAGGTGTTGAAGGAACTCCATGTGGCCCTGCCATAGGCCACTTTGCAGGAAACACCACCGCCCATAAGATTATGAGTGTCAGTTATTATTGGCCCACATTGTTTAAAGATGCTCATACTCACACTAGGAACTGTAAGACTTGTCAAATAAGTGTTGGAAAGGAGAAAAGGGCGGAAATCCCACTTCATCCTGTGACTGTCTCTAGGCCTTTTGAGCAGTGGGGGTTGGATATCATAGGATAAATTACTCCTAGCTCTTCAAAACTCCACAAGTGCATTCTTACTGCCACCGACTATTTCACGAAATGGGTAGAGGCCATTCCTCTGACTCATGTAAACAAGAAGGTAGTAATCAAATTTATAGAACAATAGTTTATCACAAGGTTTGGTGTCCCCTCTGTTCTGGTATTTGATAATGCAACTTACTTTTCTTTTACCCTGTTAATAGAGTTTTCTCTAGACAAAGGGATCATGATCAAGTACTCTGCAAATTACTACCCTTGGGGAAATGGTGTGGTGGAGTCAACTAATAAGAACCTGGTAAGAATACTGAAGAAGACGGTTACATATAACCAAATAAATTGGCACAACCAACTCCATAACGCTCTATGGGCCGATAGAGTCACGCCCAAGGAAGTTGTAGGGAATTCCCCATACTTGCTAGTCTACGGACAAGAAGCCATCCTCCCAAACGGAATTTATCTACCATCTCTCCAATTGGCCCAAGACTCCAATGAGGAACCCTCGTCGGCCATGCAACAGAGAATCGACACTCTGCTCATGCTGGAAGAACAGAGAAAAAAGGATAGGTCAAAATTCCTATCTCATCAACCGATAGTGAAACGATGGTTTGATAATCATAAGGCTAAAGAAAAGAACTTTGAGGTAGGATACTTAGTGTTGAAGTGGGACAAATAAAACGAACCAAAGGGAAAACATTATAAGTCTCAAATCCTATGGCTTGGACCTTTCCAAGTGGCCGAGAAAATTGAGGCAGGTACCTATCAATTGAAGAATATGAGAGGGGAACCTGATGCCCTCCCAGTGAATGGACAAGACCTAAAACAATACTTTCATTAATAAATAAATTGTGTAATATATATAGATATGAATAATTGTGTGCCTGTTATGAACCAGAGATTTTTCATTCGCCCAATGAATCGCCATTTGTTGAGCACTAATGACACCCTAAAAAGTTCTATGACTTTTTCTTTTTTGGGTACCACTCAATTTTTTGCATTGACTGTCTTCACTTTAGTTACGAAACCGATACCTTCGCTTATCTTATATGTTTCCTGAATGAACTAATTTTTACTTGAACTTGTAACAAAGATTCATCTTAACCATAAAGGGGACTTGACAACCACACAAGGAATCAACGACCCAGAAGTTTCCCCGATGCGCTTCAAAGGTTCGACATTGATAAAAGTTGTAAGGTGGAGAAAATCGTTTGAAAATTCAAAATAGTTGAGTACCAACCTTCATCGGTGTTGGCCGATGAAAGCGTTTCTTTCCTACTAACAGTCCCAGGAAGGATTTCGTCGAAGACCGATCCATTCATTTTCAGTAGAAAAATGTAATAGTAAGCATCACGCAAAGGTAAGGAGTAAACATCTTCATACGCCGACGCCCGAAACAATTTTCAACGATAAAGGCTCATAAAGTGAAGGCCGAGAAGTTGCGTACCCATTTTTCCCCTGATTACCAACCCCAATATCATCGCATCGGAGGTTCTATCAAGGGGATATCAATATAAGTATGCACTCAGATAGTAGTCGATCCCCGACCTATACGCCGTGGTGACGTGACCCGATGAGACGTTTTACCTCCGTATGTGTCAGAAACACCACATTCAAAGCTGATAGTTAATTTGTATATCGCACATCAGTTACTCATTTGTGCGCGAATTAAAATAATTCGTTAAACCCACCGATAAAATGCATCTTCTTCCATGCCTCCATCGTCAACCAATTAAGTTTTATCTACAGAAATTCGAGGGTAATTTATTTTGAATTTACATTCATTACTCATATTAATTGATTAATATGAATGGTAGTACCTCTCTAGTTATATATTGTTTGATTCATTGTGCATGGTTCCATTCTATGTAGCAACAAATTCAGAACAAACAACAGAGTGAAGCCAACAACCCAGAATAAACGCCCAAAGTTTAGTGAGTATTAAGCAATTATATTAGCAAGCATTACAGGAACGATGCCTCCAAAGAAGCCTTCCACCAGGAAATTGCCAAGAGACCCTAAATTGCAAGAATCAAAAGTAGGAGAAGGCTCCTCCCCAGCAGTTGCGAGACAATTAGAGTTCACTCCCAAGCCAGTGTCCATCATTAAGGTGATCCCCAAGGATCCCTTTGTCCAGCCCCCAGATTTTGGAGACACGGATGCAAGTATTGGAGCCAATACAACTTTTCCTCACTGGGAAGAAGTGTTCAAGAAAATCAAGAAATAAGAACCCCTTGAATATAACCCACACAACGATCCTAATACGAGGAATCTCGATGACGAAGTCCTCCCAAATATTTCCAAGGCTTATTTGCATATGGTAGCAATCCGGTCTCCAGTATTTCCTTGCATTGAGCTCCTAAAGTGGCTTATTGACCAYGTTGATTCACAAAAATTCTTGATTAACGATGATAACGAAAAATGCGTCGGGGTCTTCCTACCATCGGAGGTTCAGATTTACTACAAGCTTAGGGAGCTTGAGCTAAAGTTGAGCACTGATTTCATTCTAAATTTMTATGCATCACATGACACCAGTAAGATCATGGTGCCATGGTGGAATGAAGACAAAAAGTTCACTAATCGAACTGTCGGTTGGTACCCGACGATCAACCTCAGGGAACCATACATATATCTCATGGCTCTACTTTRCAAGTTACATGGCGAGAAGGATTTCTCCCGATTCTTAGAGGCTTGGATGCCTCTAGCTTATACATTCACCATTTTGGGCACGGGCTTCAATTGGGGTGCCATCATCTTCAAACAGTTAAGCACCTGCATTAGGCAAGCCCAGGTGCTAAAGAAAGGAGACACTCCCTCTTTTTACATGGCTTCATATTTTTGAGACACCATATGCGCCAAGAATGCTTTCGCTGGGATGAACCTGCATTGGCACTCTTTAGAGCTCCTGGTCCATGTATATTTTAGCATCTTATGGGAAAACGGGTACAAGAAGTCCTATACTATTATCTGCGATCATTTTATTGCACGCATTTATTCCTTGCTATTCAAGAAAGAATTTCCTAGGCTGTCAGATGAAGCAAAGAAGGTTGTAGAAAAAGTTGGTCACTGGTATTTAGATGAGAGAGGAACCTACATCAGGGTTTTCGGCGCCACAAGGGCACCCCACTTATTACCCATTTATGTTCTTGACCGGCTAGTGTTAGGGGATATTTGTTATCAAACCATCCTACAAGGATACAATGCAACTCTATTAAAAGAAAATATTCAAAGCTATGAGTTTGGAAGAACGAGCGATGTCTTTGGAGAAGACCTCTCAGGAAATTATTAGGGCTCAGGAAGGAACTGTGGCATCTGAATCCAGTGAAGAAATAGTTGATCCCCAGGAAGACATCGAGACAACGACAGTTTGACCCAGATCCCTGGTACCAATTAGGGTTTCCCCTGAATATCAAGATGCACAAGAAAGGGGTACGTTGTTATATTAGAAAATTGAGTTGTTGATGAAACAGATGTGGGATGACCCATATATTTTCATAAGACCTGCAATTTCTACTACTAACCAAAGTGTCCCGGGAGAGTCGAACGATCCTGGGTCCACAATCACTGATAACGCCCATTGGTTAGGCAACCCTGAATAAACAACATCGTTGATCGATCCTTCGGAAGGAGGGACAACTCAACCAGAGACAGGTCGGGTGTCGATAGAGACACAAGCGCCCAATCCCTTCAGCACTTTGTTGATGGGTCTTAAATCCCTTGAGTTCAACAGCAGGAACCAAACCCACCACCGAGGACCAATTAGACTCTGCAGCATTTGAGATGGAATGGATCTATGGATATTTCAATCCGGCCTATTTATCGATGGGCTTTGTGTTTTCTTGTGAAGGCTCTCCATTTAAGTAGGATTGTTCCTTTCTGTATTTTTCTCTTGGGTGGGACTAGTTTGAGAGACGTAATCCAGCATAAGCCAACTTGACAAGTAACAGGATTGAATTTCAAGTACTGGGAAGAGGTTGAGCTCGGAATAACCCGCTGCTCAAACATGCAGACAATGATTCTATACCAAAGGGCTTAGTAATAATACATTAACCAAATGAGCATCTAATTACTGCCTGAGAATCTAATTAATAGAAATAAAAACACATATGTAACCAAGATCATGGCAAGAAAAATAATTCATCTACCATAATTTTCATCATATAAAAACACAACGATTTATCTTCATCATTAAAGCAAAGAACATCAAAAAACATTGCACCAGATAAATTGACAACATAATTAATTGCTCTTACTCATTTACTATATCAATCTTGGAACAGGATAGGAAGTAATTCTTCTCCAAACTCTAATCACATACATCTGATGAAAATAGCTTGTCTTTGGTCCAGAAGGACTTCTCAATTCATAGTAGTCTCAAAATAATTATCAACAACCAAAAGGAAAGAGTTTTTACAACAACCGTCGACCCTTGCTTAAACGGTCGATGACTCTATTTATAATATAAAATTCAACTATAATTCATAGCTAAATACAATTTAGGTCAAACAAAAATCGCTACGTTGTGTGATCATCCAACGGTTTCTTTTAACAGTCCACCCGAGATGTCTCTTGAAAAGGGTGACTTCTTTCATATTCAGACCAGCTGATAAACAGATCTTCACAGGTTTGAGCCCATGGGAACCTGTGTTATTCCATAGGGGCATTAGATACTCCTCTGATATCCACTGCATGCGTCTGGTACTTTACCAAACTGGCATCTAGTAGTTTCAACATGGTCTGAGCTCTGATCTGATATTTCACGAACTGTTGTACTCATCCTATCTTCGCATCAGCTGTCTTCACACATTCTTCGGCCCATAGCAAGTCTCGTTCTGTGTGTGTCTTGAACACATTACTTGAGTCGATAACTAATCGGGGGCGCCGCACTCGGAAAGCCCAGAATCCTTCATTTGCACCAATGATTCAGCTTCGGTGTTCCTTTCAAGTCCTTCAGTGAGGCCACAGGATGAACTTTGTTCGGTAATCGGGGAGGGTTCTTTCCTGCAATTAAGACGGAAGAATTTTAGCGATCTTAAGCAACCTATGATAAGACGTAAATAAATTGAAAATACTAATACGTACCTCTATAGCCCGCTAGTCTTAGTCATTTAATACTTACGTGATCTCAGTCACTCCTTCGAATGCCCTGTGATGACCTGGCTGAAGTCGTCGCTCCTTTGGTTAAAATGAATTATGTCAACATATCATGGGGTGGAAAATCAATTACGGCATCCATGAGCATTTTAAATCGACATAGTAATTATTTGACCTTTGGTGATGAAAAGAGACGTCGGAGGCAAGCGTGCATGTGTATACTCCAAAAAGGTTGGACACCATAAAAGGAAAGTCATTAAATGCCCTCAAAATCCGTATTATCAAGTGTGTAAAACATCATTCGTTAAATAATGGAGGTCTGGAGAAATATCGAAAGAGTCGTACTGGACGTACTTTGTAACTTCGATTGGCGGCGTTTACATGCTCTGGATTACATCTGTCAAACAGTTGTGGTGTGTCGAGTATTTAAACACCATGTCAAGAGGCGTGAGTATTTCACTGGCACACTATGTTTCGCTCCTTTGTTTTTCTATAAATTCTGGGAGTTCTGTGGGAAATATTACGCTTATGCCGAGCTTATGCTCTCTGGAATTTTGGTCTGGTGAAATCATCTTAGTGAAGTCCTGTGTAGACGTCCTCCATCACCTGTGAATGACTGAGTCACTATGTTGTTGCACAATGGGATCCCCTCCAAACATGGGACGGGGTCCGTGGGGTAGCCGGAGCGCCAGGTCTGAGCCCTAGCGTGACTGGGATTCTTTTTGGTTCGCTTCCCATGTCCTTGAAAGTTCAATAGGAGGTGTAGGTTTTGGCTCGCAGAAGCTGTCGGCATCCTCATAGGAGATTGAAGTTGAAAAGGGTGCATCTGGGAAAGGTATGTTGGTAAACGCGCCTTCTCATGAGAAAAAACTACGGATAAGAGGAAGGCCTAGGAAAGATTTGAGCAAAGGGGAGGAAAATCGCCTTTCAGTCAAGCTAAAAGTGCGTCTAGCCCCTGAGGGGTCTTGAATTCCTACTAATTGGTCGGGGATGGTTGGGACTACCGGTGGAGGAAACGGGAGATGACAGAAAAATGCACCATTTCCTCCTGTCGAGATCCCAGCTCAGTAATTAGAGCGGGCTAATATTGCGATAGCCGAACTCTACCAAGAGAATAGAGAGTTGTGGCATCGGTTGGCAGAAAAAGACTAGGAGATACTGTTATCGCAGGGTCATGTAGGAAGCACGGTTTGGCTGCAGAGATGGCTTCGGGAAGCACAAGATACCATTGTGCAGTTGTGTGAAGCGCAACGAATGGAAGAGGAAAACAATACAGTGCAAGGCATGAGTAGTAACTTGGGAAATGGTTCATGTGACAGAGAATCTTAGCGGGTGATCTTGTCCCTTGCACTCTCCTGAGTGATGCTTGGACAAATTTCCCTTTTTTATCTTTTGTTGTAAAGATATTTGTGGTTTTACTGCCACCGGGCTGGTTGGTCATAGCATGGGAGTGGCTTAGTTGTATGTTATGCGAACTTGGCGGGAACCTTCAATACTAAATATCAAAAGTATTGTTTTTGTATTACGAATTCTTATGGATGTAAAATAGAATATTAACTATTTTTTCTTATCACAAATTATCAGATCTTGTAATCGTCATTATTGTACTGTGGGTTTGTTGATACGTTTATTTTTGTAAAAATTCTAATATCAATAGATGCTTACATGGCGTTATCAACCCTAGATCATTAGAAATATTTAGTTATAAAAGGAATTCATTGATAAATAAGGATCTTACTTGGGACCTCGCTCGCGTCGAAAACACTTAATAAAATATCAAATACTACAGGTGTCGATACCGGGTGACATTGGGAAAAGAAAATAATGTAAAGTTTTTTCTTTGCAGATTTACACATTGTAATGTCTTTAATGCTGAAAATGTATCTGGGATCGGAGGTTGACAATGTCACTCTTCCTTTCGTGTTGCGTGTAATATTACACCTTTCTGTCGAAAACGAATGGATCGGTCTTCGGAAAAATCCTTATCAATGTGTATTCGTAGGAAAGAAACGCTCTCATTGGCCGACAACGATGAAGGTCGACACTCGGCTACTTTGACTTCCCAAATGATTTTCACCACCTTTGTCTTTCACCAATGCCAAATTTCTCAAGTGAGTCAGGGAAAATCCTGTGTCGTTGATTCCTTGAGTAGTAATTAAGTCTCTTTCAGAGTTAAGAAGGTTTTTTATTGTACAAAAGAAAATTTTATTCAATTCAATCATGAAACATATGAGATAAGTGAAGGCGTCAGCTTCATACTAAAGTGATAACAGTCCAAGCCGAAGATCAAGTGGTACCCCAAAAAGTAAATGATCACAAACTTTTTTTTAGGGTGTGTTGAGTACTCAACAAATGGAGATTCATTGGGCGAATGAAAATCTCTGGTTCATAATGGGCACACATTTATTCATACATATATATATTACAAAAAAAAATATTTCTTTTTTTATTTTTTTATTTTTTTTATTTTTTTTAATGAAAGTATCATTTTAGGGATTGACCATTCACTTGGAGGGCATCAGGCTCCCCTCTCAGATTCTACAACCGATAGGTACCTGCCCAAATTTTCTCGGCCACATGGAAAGGTCCAAGCCATAGGCTTTGAAAATTAGAATGTTTTCCCTTTCGTTCGTTTGCTTTGTCCCACTTCAACACTAAGTCTCCTACCTCAGATTTCTTTTCTTTAGCCTTATGCTTATCAAACCATCGTTTCACTATCTATTGATGAGCTAGGAATTTCGACCTATCATTTTATCTTTGTTCTTCCAGCATTAGCAGAGTTTCGATCCTCTGTTGCATGGCCGACGAGGGTTCCTCATTGGAATCTTGGGCCAATTGGAGAGATGGTAGATAAAGCCCGTTTGGGAGGATGGATTCATGTCTGTAGACCAGAAATGATACAGATTTTATGAGCAGAATGAAATGACTACAGATTATTACCAGATGCTTAACACGGAATAACAGAGATACAGTAAAACTGGTTTTCTATTCAATAAGGAAATAAGTTGAAACTGTAAAATGCAGCCGAAAACAAGCTTGTTGGAATGGTGGTGGATTATCTCTAAGAAAAGATGTGACAGCTGCGCTCATTCGTAAGAAGATGATTACAATGAGGCTCTCAAGGCCTTTTTATAATAAAAAAGAGTTTCAAAAACCGTAAACATCCAAAAACCTAACCCTAGGAGATGAAGTGCCAAAAGTCATGTGGGCCCCGTTTGGGTAAGTCAGTACATCAACTTCCCGAGGTCGTAACTTTTGCATGCGATCTTCATTTTAGGCGTATGATAGCCCATTGGAAATATCTAACCAAGGACTACAACAGTTGCACAAAACTTCAATATGAGAATGCAACATACCCCAAAAAACGTCGTTTAGGGCCTCAAAACGGCTCCGGAAGTTCAGGACCTAAAAAACTGCTAAAAATAGTAAATTATCAAAATTGCTAGAAAGTTGTTTTGAGCTAGCTGGAAAAGGTGGGTGGCCACCGATATCCACTTGGATCAAGAAAGTATGGAGAAATCTCGACAGCTTCCTTGGGCATGACTCTATCGGCCCATAGAGCGTTATGGAGTTGGTTGTGCCAATTTATTTGGTTATCTGTAACAGTCTTCTTCAAAATTCTTACCAGGTTCTTATTAGTTGACTCCACCACACTGTTTCCCTGAGGGTAGTAATTTGCAGAGTACTTGATCATGATCCCTTTGTCCAGAGAAAACTTTGTTAATAGGGTAGAAGAAAAGTAAGTTTCATTATCAAAGACCAGAATGGAGGGGACACCAAACCTTGTGATCAACTATTGTTCTATAAATTGGATTACTACCTTCTTGTTTATATGAGTCAAAGGAATGGCCTCTGCCCACTTTGTGAAATAGTCGGTGGCTATAAGAATGTACTTCTTCATATTTAAATAACTAGGCATAATTTCTCCTATGATATCCAACCCCCACTGCTCAAAAGGCTTGGAAACAGTCACGGGCTGAAGTGGGATTGCTACTCTTTTCTCCTTTCCAGCACTTATTTGACAAGTCTTACAGTTCCTAGCGTGAGTATGATCATCTTTAAACAAAGTGGGCCAATAATAGCCGACTATCAAAATCTTATGGGAGGTGGTTTTCCTTTTAAAGTGTCCTCTGGCGGGGTCATATTGGAGTTCCCTCAGCACCTTGTCAGCGTCTTCTCGTTCGAGACATCTCAATAGTACCCCATCATAATTGATCTAGAAGAGCACTGAATTTATAAGGCGATACTATGTAGATTTCAATCTCAGGGCTCTCCTTTCCCTAGGGTTGAGGTTCTCGAGACAAGCTCCATGATGTAAAATATAAGCTAAATCCTTGTACCAGGAATCTTGTCTTATGGAGATGTATGCTACTTCATTGCACCATAGCGTCATTTTTTTTCCCACCCGGGATCTTCATTTGTTTGATCCTGCGCTTCGGCTACGAGCTTGCACAAACCTTTCCCCTTTACTAGCTTGGTAGGTTTTACATCTAGATCAAATTCCTAGACTATTGTCGTCCAGTTCCCTCTTCTCTCCCCCATATCTTGTTGGGTAAACAGGAATCGGACCGCGGGGTGTGGCACAATGACCTTAGTGTGATTCTTGAGGATGTAAGACCTGAAATGCTTTATGACCTTATAGATTGCGTAGGCCTGTTTTTCTATGGTAGGATAATTGATCTCATCTCCTTGAAGATTGGTACTCATAAATGACATTGGGGCTTCATTGTTGTCATCATCCTTCTAAGTCAAAACCGCAGCTAGCGATTGGTCGAAGGTGAAAGTCTAAAGGTTAAAGTCCTTATTAAAATAGGGACTTCGCAACACCAGGGCCCGGGATATGGCCGCTTTGGTATTGTTGAAATCATCTTTTCGTTCATCATCCCACTTAAATTTGGCATCCTTGCGAATCATCCTTTTCAAGGGCTTGATAATTTCGACGAAGTCGGGAGTGAATTTCCTCACAAAATTGATTTGCCCGAAAAAGGACTGCATAGATTTCTTATTATTGGGTAGTGGGAGTTGAGCTAAGGCCTTTATCCTTTTAGGGTCTATGCTGATCCCTACTTGAGATATAATATGCCCTAACAACTTCCCTTCCTCGACACCAAAGATAGTTTTCTTGGGGTTTAGAGATATATTGTATTTTCGACACCTTTCGAAAATCTGAGTTAAGTGTTGGATGTGTTCTTCTCTATTCTTCGAATACATTGTTACGTCATCTGAATATACTACCATGCACCTATTGATAAGTCCCTGAAAGGCCACGTCCATGGCCCTTTGGAAGGTTGCTCCTAGGTTTATTAGCCCGAAGGGCATACATTTATAAGCGAAGGTTCCCCATTTGGTTCGGAAAGTGGTTTTCAGACGGCCTTCCTCTGAAACCAACACTTGGTTGTAGCCTGAGAAACTGTCTAGTAGAGAGAATATCTCTGAGCCCAAAATGGTTTGCAAGAGTTGCTCCATAGGTGGGACTGGATAATTGTCCTTTTCTAAAGCTCTGTTGAGGTTCCGAAAATCTACGCAAAGTCAGATTTCTCCCGATTTTTTCCTTACTAGGACAAAATTTTCCACCCAGGTAGAATGCCTAACCTGGAGAATTATCTCCTCATCTAGAAGATTCCTCAATTCCTGATACATGAGGGGTTCCAGGTATGGTTGATACTTTCAGAGCTTTTGTTAGAAAGGTTTCATTTTGGGTTTCAACGGGATGGTGTGTTGAATAATACGGGTGTCGTATGTTTTCAAATCATTATAGGACCACGCAAAAACATCCTGGTATTTCCTGAATAATTTTAGGTATGCCTTCCTCTCTCCCTTAGGTATATTTTTTCTAAGATTCACATTCTTCGGGGCCTCTAGAGTCCCGAGATTCACAGTTAAATAGAGGGGGCAGGAGCTACCAGTCTTTGCATTTTTCAGTCCTTTAAAACAATCCTTTAGATCAAACAGACTCTCTAGATTAGCTATCCCATTTGGGAGTGTGTGAGCCTTCAATTTTCTGACATATTGTCCTATTTGGGGATTAGTTCCAGTTGTTTTCTCTTGGAACTCTTCATCGCCTATGGATATATATTTGAATTTTTCTTGGTTGGTCAAGAAGTTTATGATTTGTTCGTCGCCTTCAAATAATTTCCAATTAGAAATGTTATTCGGCATGGACAGCCTGTAGATCATCTCTACAGTGAACCTGGAGGCTTCATAATATTCTAAAGGTGATAGTCTGGAATCAATTATGGCTAAGGAGTCAACAAGGATATTCTTTGCTCTGGGGATTGCAGTGATATTGAAAGCCTCAAAGAATTCTATTAGCCTATGCACCTCCTGTTGATAGTTCTTAAGATGAGGTGAATTGCAGTGTATGGTATTTCTTACTTGTCTGATAATAATTTCAGAGTCTCCGAAGACTTTCAGTTCCTTGACAGCCAGGTCTATGGCTTTCTTTAACCCCTGTTCCAGAGCTTCATACTCGACAGTGTTATTGGTACATTTGAATTCTAGCCTACAGAACAAGAAATGACGTTTACCCTTCAGGTCAATGAGGATGCAACCTACTCCTGACCATTCTTGTGATTTAGATCCATCAAAATAGAGGGTCCAAAATTTTTAGTGACAATTGTTCCTTTCTCTCCCATCACCAGTGTTTTGTTCTCCGATATTTTCTTTCACAAGTCCTAGCACAGGGTTTTGATAAAAGAGAGAATCTCCTATCGGCATCGGGGATTCTTCTTGAAATATTATTTCAAAGTTTTGAGTAAGAGGAACATTGGATAGGAGAGGAACCAAATTGTCGAAGTGAGAATCACAGGAATAGTTTCCCAATATGGGGAAATCGGTAGAGGCTGGTTCCTTTGGGGTTTCTAGTTCAGTGACTGTATGCTTCAGATATCTCTCCCTATCAATTATGATCATGTTCTTGTAGCCCTTCATCAGTAGCCAAACGTGTGCCTAGTCTGTATTGAAATATCCATTTAGCTTTTTAGACCAATCTCGGCTTAACAATAGCCCATATGCCTCAGGGATATCCACCACAATGATGTCAACCACCTGTACGAAATTAGGATGTTTCATTATCCTGATCATCACATCTTTGAGTTCTCCCATGACCTTGACCTGGGCTCTGTCCAATTGTATGACATGTTTATCACTTTTGAGAGGGACAACACCTAGTTTATTACAAACGGCCAAGGGCATTACATTAGAGGATTCCCTAAAATCTACCAAACAATTGTGAAGATTCCTGTTAAAAACTTCGAACGTTAAAAGGAAAGGTGATAAAAAAGGATTCTTATTCCTACCTTATGAGTAGGTATTTATGGTTGCCTTGCTTTCCAAATCTGTTGAGGACAGATCCTTCTTCCGATTGTTTCCTGTAGTCAGGTCTTCTACCGAGCTCAGAGCTTGCAACAGAAAGCCTTTCTACTGTGGAATCCTACATATATCCATAATTGATATATTAGCCTTCATCTTTTTCAAATCTTCAAATACGTTATAATCCAGTTTGGGAAATTCCTTGGTATGGATGCTTATAGGCTTTTCGTCGGGACATAAAGGTATTTTCGGGCGATCGGGAGCTAACTTACTTTGCTGGGCCCAAGCGGTGTCGGTATTTTTTGAGATGGGTTGACCTTTACTACGTGTATGTACTACCAAAACTTATGTGGGTTGTTCTCGAGACTCAAACAAATCATCCAAAGACGCGATTACATCAGGATCCCATATCAACATGGTTGTGTCTCGTGGTGGGTCAGCTTCTTCCTGATCGGCAATATTCATGGCCGAACTACTTAATTGTTTGATCAGTGAGACTTCATCCAGAAAACGAATAGTCATTAAATTCATGGCATGGACCCATTGAGGGCATTCTATTTCAGAGTGGTTCTCCTGGTGATAGGTGAAAAAAGAATCAGACGCAACATTCCCTAGCTCAATGTTTAGGTTGGTTGGGGGAGGTTCAATTTCTTTGAAAGGATGGTTTCTTTTAAAGAAATTATTATAGGGATTTTGGCCTTGGTTTCCTTCCCCTGTGCTTATTTTCATGTCTATAATCTCATTTGATAGTTTCTTGACCATGCATTGCAGATATTCTATATATCCATTACCCTTGTTGGGAGTTTGTTCAGCCAGTTTCTCTGATGGTCTATTCAAAAGGAGTCCTCTCCTAGGAGGGGGTTGGATTTCTTTACTCACTAAAGAGGCTTGGCCCTCTTTACATCCTTTCATATTGAATTCTATCTTCTTGGCCTCTTCAAAATTCTCCACAAGGGTTTGCTTGGAGGCTCTTTTAATGAACATGGAAATAGAAGCTGAAAGCACGTTGGCATAAACCTCAATTTTCAACTCTTCAGTGGGTTTCGTCATAAGTTGGAACTTGTTTAAGATGGTCATGAATGTTTGATTGAAATATTTGACCTTGTCTTTTGGGGTCATGGTGTCTGCGAACAACTCAGCCATCAAGCCTCCTATAGTAGTTTCTGCCGCATTTTTTTCTAGAAACTCCTTTTGGAATTTAGTCCATCTAGTTATAGATCCTACCGACAAATTAAAATACCACATGGAGGCCTAATTCTCAAACGTGTAGGGAAAAAGTATACATACCATGTCCTCATGTTGAATGTTCATAAGCCTGATCACAATTATGAATTTCTTGATATGATCTTCAGGAAAACCTGAAGTTTCAGGGTCGTACTTGGGAAGCAGCTTTTTCGGGTGCCGGGGAAGATTGTGTACTCGTCCAGGGATGGCCATGGTGAATCCGGCCAACCAAGGTTGGTTGTCTTGAAGTGGAACCTCTCTTTCCTCCTCACGGCCTTTGTTCCCTTCCATGTCTTTGAATTTAGAGTCAATCTCTTCCTCTGCTGAAGAGTCATCAGGCTCGGGGATGTCGTCGGCTGGCATCTTGGGTATTAGATCAAGACGTTCTTAGATTTTGGTGATCGCAAAATCTATTAAGTCTTTGATAGAGTGCATGAAAACTTAGTTGGGAGTACTAACCACCGGTCTTCTTTGTTTTTTTCTCCGAGGGAGGATGGGAATTAAGGACAACGCGTTAATTTGTCAGGTGTAGG
>SNQJ01S0004385.1:352162-362433 GCA_010110895.2 Picea sitchensis
GCTCGGGGATGTCGTCGGCTGGCATCTTGGGTATTAGATCAAGACGTTCTTAGATTTTGGTGATCGCAAAATCTATTAAGTCTTTGATAGAGTGCATGAAAACTTAGTTGGGAGTGCTAACCACCGGTCTTCTTTGTTTTTTTCTCCGAGGGAGGATGGGAGTTAAGGACAACGTGTTAATTTGTCAGGTGTAGGCTCTGGTGATTCTCTTGAATTGATTCACTTCCTCGTGAGGGAGGGCGTAAGGTATTTCAGGGTGAAAAGGTTCTTTGTAATGTCCCTTTCCAAATAGGAGCTCCAGAGAGGAGGCTTAATGGTCTAAACCACCCCGTTAGACTATAGCCAGAGCCAAAGAGGGGTAAACAAGGTTACTAGAGGTCACTCTAGTCACAGGTGTTATATTCGAAAAGTGACATTGAGCTAAAAAGGGTTAAAATCACGTTTAAGTCATTATGAGCTAAAAATAGAAGTCAACAGTGAATTAGGATTTTAGCAGTGATTTAGGGTTTTGGAAGTCAACAGTGAATTAGGGTTTTAGCATGATTTAGGGTTTTGGAAAGCTATAAAGGAAGGGTCAGCGACCTAATTCAGCATTATGCAAATTATGACTTGTCATTGAGGAGAGAGGCGCATCTCAGGAGAGATAGTTTAGTGGATTCCAGGAGGAAGACACCAGTTGGATGATTTCAGCATTGAGAGAAACACCCTAGTCACCAGGAAGATCACAAAGGTCTTCCATCATTCTTCAGCAGCAGTTACGCAGTACTCACATATTATGGGTATTGTCTTTAGTTGTTTATTTGTATTCCGGCTAAGATCCTTTTTTCTTTTGATCTAGCCGAGTGTTGTCATTTTATTCAACCACATTCATCCTTTGCAATCCACAGAGATATCATAATATAAACTTTGCAGTCCTTTGTCGCATTTATTATTTGTATGACCATTTATATGTTGTAAACGATTGATCCTACACACACATTATTAGCGTTTCCTAGACTAGCCAAGTCAGGAACATTAGAGTGGTATTAGAGCTTTAGTCCTGCCAGTCTGTGACTAAAGACAATGAATGTAGCAGAAGACCCAAAGGGTCGTGAACACGTAGGTGACGAATATGTCACTTACAGAAGGCATAAGGAAAGAAGGCATAGGCCTGATTTTCCCCCTTTTCCTCCTAGCTTAGAGGAAAAGGAAGAGGCACATAGAGAAGTAGAGAGAAGGGAAGAGCGTGAGGCTGAGCGCGAGGCAGAGAGGATGCTAGGAGACATATATGAGTGACTAGAATACAGTGGCAAGGCCCCCATAGATCTAGAGATATCTTTCATGCATGTTATCAACGATATGTTAGCTAGTCAATGGATGATGTCTCAGTCCTTGGCACAGGTGGTTGATAGATTGGCTAGTGTGGGCACCCCAGACACACAAGTCCTGCATGAAACATAGGTGAACTCAGAAGAAGGTAGTTGACCCCAATCACCCTCTCTCACATACACCTCTGCGAGTAGGATTCCCAGACCCTTGTTTCCCAGTTTCCAGAGGGAAAACCCAGTAGTAGCACTGCCACCGATAGCATAGAGGCCACCCACTCATGCAGACGACATTGCAGAGTATAGGAGGGAGTACGCGGCATTGGGTCATGACTTCCATTAGGACATGACCTTAGTCAAGTACTGTGGACTCAGAATCAAGAACCACCCCAGAGAGTCGCAGAGGGGAGGACCACAACAGCAGCAAGGCATAACCTCGATTTCATCCAAAAATTTGGGAAACTCAACATCCCTTATTTCAACGGATCATCCAAATACACCGCTAGAACTTAGGTACAGAAGCTAGACATGTATTACAAGCTCAACTAGATTACCGAGACAGAGACCATCAGTTTCACGACCTTACACTTGGAGGGTTAGGCACATGAGTGGTGGTATCATGGACTGGTGACATTGGGTCATAGTCACATCACCTCCTATAGGGAGTTTACATATAGGCTCATGGATAGGTTTTACAGGAAGGATCCTGAGATACACTTCAAGGATCTAGCCTAGTTGAAACAAACTGGCACAACAAAGGCATTCATCACAGATTTTTAGTGGGTAGTCGTGGCAGTGACAGATATATCAGAACCCAGGTTGATCATGCTATTCACAAAATGACTCACAAGGCCTTTGAGAGGATGGGTGAAGGCATACAAGCCTCCCACTTTGCAGGATGCCATTCTTCACACTCGAGATCTGGTAGACTTAGTGCCAAAGACTAAAATTTTCTCCAAACCATTTGTGCCCCAGAGGGATCGAGACAGGAAGCCATTCTAGAGAGAATGTAAGGGCAAGGATAAATTGGATGATGAGACTAGGTGATAGCTTATGAGGAAGAAGCTTTGCTTCAGCTGCAGAGATCCTTGGGTCCCTGGCCACAGGTTCATGGGAAAGGGAGAGATTCATTATATTGAGGTAACAGTAGACAGCGTGGACAGTGAGGAGGAGGAGAAGGATAGTGGATCCACTAGTTTAGAGGAGGAGTTAGAACCAGTAGAGGAGCAGCCTCCCCATAGACCACTGACACCAGTAGGAGCCCATCCTCCAGTAGTCCCACAACCACCAGAGCGGGTTAACAAGAGGAAACCAGCAAAGGGAGGAGTCATAGTGACCCTTTCTGGTGTTCCCAGGTATGATACCCTCTGTATCAGAGGGATTATTTAGGGGAAATGGGTAATCGCCCTGATAGATGGTGGGGCCACCCACAACTTCATCGACGATTCACTAGTATCGAGACAGGCACTTCAGACAAAGGAGTTTGAGGGGTTTAATGTTGCGGTAGTAGATGGACACACAATGGAGTTTCTAGACAAAGTTCCAAACTTAGAGATGAAGTTAGGCAACTACACAGTGAGAGACACAATTTATGTGGTTGACCTATCAGACACAGATGTGGTGTTAGGATTTCAGTGGATGATTACCTTGTGAAAAATCACTACCAACTACCAAACCTTGGAAATGGGATTCAGAGATCAGGATGGGAAGAAGGTTGTTCTAAGAGGTATGTCGACAAGAGCACCCATGACAGTTTCAGCCAAACGGATGGAGAGGATATTCAGACATGGGGAGGTAGCATATGTCACATAATGCTTGATCAGTACTCAGAAGGATTCAGAATGTCAACAATAGTACCATTCATAGATCAAGAATTTATTGGGACGACATCAGCAGGTATTTGAGGAAATTCCATCAGGGAGACCACCTGACAGGGGGTTTGATCACACCATTAAGTTGGAGGAGGGGGCGAAACCTATGATCACCCCCCCCCTATCGTCATCCTCGGATATTCAAGGATGAGATAGAGAAGGAAATCAAGGAATTTTTGGCGATGGGACACATCAGATCGAGCAGCAACCCATTTTCTTATTCAGTTGTCTTAGTTCTGAAGAAGGATGGCACCATGAGGATGTGCATTGATTATCGAGACTTGAACAAGAAAACCATCAACAATCGGTACCCTATCCCATGCATTGACGAGTTGATGGATGAACTGCATAGGGCAGTTTTCTTCTCAAAAAATTATATACGCTATGGATATCATCATATCAGCATTCAAGAGTAGGACATAAAGAAGACGGCATTTCGATGTCATTTTGGACACTTCAAGTTCCTAGTTATGCCATTTGGGCTAACCAATACACCTGCTACATTCCAGTCTTACATGAACCATATATTCAGGGATCAGTTAAGGAAATCAGTCTTGGTTTTCTTCAACGACATCTTGATATATAGCTGGTCATGGCAAGAGCATATGAGGCACCTGGATGAGGTATTGAGCATCATGGAGGCACAGTCATTATATGCCAAAGATTCCAAGTGTGATTTCAGTATGACAGAGCTACTTTACTTAGGCCACATCATCAGTGCACAGGGGGTACAGGTGCACCAAGAGAAGATCAGGACCATTTTGGATTGGTCGATGCCCAGGAACGTGACAGAATTGAGGAGCTTCTTTGGGTTGTGCAGCTATTACAGGCGGTTCGTCTGAGGTTTTTCTCAACTTGGAGCACTGTTGATAGATCTTACCAAGCATGGGGATTTCATATGGATCGAGAAATCACAGGAAGCATTTTATCACATGAAGGAAGTCATGAGCACTTGTCCAGTGTTGGCACTATCAGAATTCACCTTTCCATTTGTACTAGAGTGTGACGCATCCGGCGAAGGGATCGGTGCAGTTTTGATGTAGGGAGGACACTCCATTGTATTCGAGAGTCAGAACCTTAGTCAACCTGAGAGGTTGTACTCCATTTATGACAAGGAAATGTTGGTAAGCATGCATTCCTTGACCAAGTTCAGACAATATTTGGTGGGAAATGAATTCATGGTCAAGACCGATCACAACAGTTTGAAGTCTTTCCTTGAGAAGAAGGACCTCAGTGAGCGCCAATAGAAATGGGTGACGAAGGTACAGGTATTCAAATTTGACATATATTATGTCAAGGGGAAGAAGAACATTGTGGCCGATGCACTATCGAGGAGACCTGTGGCATGTTCTTTGATGGAGATTTCAACAGATTGGAAATCCCACTTGTTAGTGGAATATTCCAAGAACAAGTTCACTTGTGAGGTGATGGATGGGAAGATATAGGATGACCGGTATAGGGTCATTGACGATGTCATATTTTACAAGGATAGAGTCTACTTGGTTTCAAATTCAAGGCTCAAGAAGAAGATCCTCACCGCAGTTCATGATTCACCTCTAGCAGGCCATCATGGGTTTTTCAAAACCTATAGACAGATCAGAGAGAGGTTCTCATGGAAGGGCCTCAAACAGGATGTTATGAGACATGTCAGTGAGTGTGTGACTTTCCATCAGAACAAGTTAGAGCATTCTCTTCCAGCAGGGCTACTTCAGCCATTCCCCATTCCAGAGCAGAAATGGGAGAGTATATCTATGGACTTTATCACAGGTCTACCCAATGTCCAGGGTAAGGACTGTATCTATGTAGTGGTCGACAAATTAACCAAGTTTTCTCACTTCTATGCCATACCGACAGAGTATAGCACAGTTCAGGTAGCCGATCTTTTCTTCAGGGAGGTCTTTAGACTTCATGGATTTCTAAAGAACATCGTCAGTGACAGGGACAGTCGATTCATAGGGACATTTTGGAGAGAGATGTTTCGGTTGGTGGGGACAGAGTTGACACCTAGAACCAGCTATCACCCTTAGACAGATGGGAAGACTGAGATTGTCAACAAGTGGGTTGAAGGGTATTTGAGGAACTATACAGGAGGACAACAGATAACATGGGTAAAGTGGTTACATTTAGGAGAACATTGCTACAACACCACCTTCCACATGTCCATTGGTATGACACCCTTCCGAGCATTGTATGGATATGATGCTCCCACTTTGGTAGACTTGGTCTTCAGGGAGAGAAGATCTCCCAAGGCCAAGGATTGGATCATAGAGAGTTAGGAGATTCTCAAGTTGTTTAAAGAGAACCTGCAGACGGTGCAAAACCGACAGAAGATAAGTGCGGACAAGCACAGGATAGAGCGCAACTTTGAGGTTGGAGATTTGGTTTTCTTGAGACTCCAACCCTACAGACAATCATCTCTGAAGAAGAGTGGGTCTGAGAAGCTCAAGCCCAGATTTTATGGTCCTTACAGGATCATGCGTCGAGTAGGCAAGGTTTCTTACGAGCTAGAGCTTCCAAAGGTGAGCAAGATTCATAACGTATTCCATGTGTCTTGCCTCAAAAAGGCAGTGGGACAATTCATTAGCACATCTAAGGAGCTTCCCCCGTTGGATGAGGAGGGACAATTGGAGTTAGTTTCAAAGGAGGTTTTGGAGTTTCGGGAACAAAAACTAAGGAGCAGGGTCATTATAGAGTGTTTCATCGTATGGAGAGGGCTATCAGTAGAGGATGCTACCTGGGAGAGTGAGAAGGTGTTGCAGCACACTGGACTGGTATTTCTTGAGGACAAGCAATTTCAGGAAGGGAGGACTGTAATGTCCCTTTCCAAATAGGAGCTCCAGAGAGAAGGCTTAATGGTATAAACCACCCCATTAAACTATAGCCAAGGCCAAAGAGGGGTAAACAGGGTTACTAGAGGTCACTCGAGTCACAGGTGTTATATTCGGAAAGTGACATTGAGATAAAAAGGGTTAAAAGTGCTTTTAAGTCATTATGAGCTAAAAATAGAAGTCAACAGTGAATTAGGGTTTCAGTAGTGATTTAGGGTTTTGGAATGTAATAGTGAATTAGGGTTTCAGCATGATTTAGGGTTTTGGAAAGCTATAAAGGAAGGGTCAACGGCCTAATTCATCATTATGCAAATTATGACTTATCATTGAGGAGAGAGGCGCATCTCAGGAGAGATAGTTTAGTGGATTCCAGGAGGAAGGCACCAGTTGGCTGATTTCGGTGTTGAGAGACACACCCTAGTCACCGGGAAGATCACACAGGTCTTCCATCATTCTTCAGAAAAAGTTACGCAGTGCTCACATATTCTAGGTATTATCTTTAGTTGTTTATTTGTATTCCAACTAAGATCCTTTTGTCTTTTGATCTAGTCGAGTTTTGTCATTTTATTCAGCCTCATTCAGCCTTTGTAATCTACAGAGATATCATAATATAAACTTTGCAGTCCTTTGTCGCATTTATTATTTGTATGACCATTTATATGTTGTAAACGATTGATTCTACACACACATTATCAGTGTTTCCTATACCAGCCAAGTCAGGAACATTACATTCTTCCTCGGACCGAGGTGAGTTACCCGCTTCGGGAGTACTTAGTAAATGTGGGTTTTTTGTTGTGTGACTAGCCATGCATGTGGGTTGTTACGAATCTATAGGTTGTTCAAAATGCTATATAACTTATATTTTCATCCATTCATTCTCAGGCCCTCCTTCTAGTGCCAGTTTTGTTGATGGGTCTTAAATACCTTGATTTCAACAACAGGAACCAAACACGCCACCGAGGCCCAATTAGACTCTGCAGCGTTTGAGATGGAATGCTTCTTTGGATCTTGCAATCCAGCCTATTTATCGATGGGCTTTGTGTTTTCTTGTGAAGGCTCTCCCTTTAAGTAGGACTATTCCTTTATGTATTTTTCCCTTGGGTGGGACTAGTTTGAGAGACGCAAGCCAGTATAAGCCAACTTGACAAGTAACAGGATTGAATTTCAACTACTAGAAAGAGGTTGAGCTTGGGATAACCCGCTGCTCAAACATGCATACAAATATTCTATACCAAAGGGCCTAGTAATAATACATTAACCAAATGAGCATCTAATTACTTCCTGAGAATCTAATTAACAGAAAGAAAAACACATATGTAACCAAGATCATGGAAAGAAAAATAATTCATCTACCATAACATTCATCACATAAAAACACAACGATTTATCTTCATCATTAAAGCAAAGAACATCAAAAAACATTGCACCAGATAACTTGACAACATAATCAATTTATGTTACTCATTTACTGCATCATTCTTGGAACAGGATAGGAAGTAATTCTTCCCCAAACTCTAATCACATACATTTGATGAAAATAGCTTGTCCTTGGTCCAGAAGGACTTCTCAATTCATAGAAGTCTCAAAATAATTATCAACAACTAAAAAAAAAGATTTCTTACAACAACCATCGACCCTTGGTTAATCGGTCGATGTCTCTATTTATAATATAAAATTCAACTGTAATTAACGGCTAAATACAATTTAGTTCAAACAAAAATCACCATGTGGCATGATCATCCAATGGTTTCTTTCAACAGTCCACTCAATATGTCTCTTGAAAAGGGTGACTTCTTTCATATTCAGACCAGCTAATAAATAGATCTTCACAGGTTTGAGCCCATGGGAACCTGTGTTGTTCCATAGGGGCAGCATATACTCCTCTGATATCCACTACATGCATCTGGTACTTTACCAAACTGGTGTCTAGTAGTTGCAACATGGTCCGAGCTCTGATCGGGTAGTTTGTGAACTACTGTACTCATCCTAGCTTCGCATCGGCTATATTCACACATTCTTTAGCCCATAGAAAGTCTCATTCGGTGTGTGTCTTGTACACTTTACTAGAGTCGATAACTGATCGAGGGCTCCACACTCGAAAATCCCAAAATCCTTCATTTGAGCCAATGATTCAACTTCAGTGTTCTTTTCGAGTCCTTCGGCGAGGTCATAGGATGAACTTTGTTCGGTAATCGGGGAGGGTTCTTTCCTGCAATTAAGATGGAATAATTTTAGCAATTTTAAGCAACATATAATAAGACATAAATAAATTGAAAAGACTAATACATACCTGTGTATCTTGCTAGTCTCAGTCATTTAATACTTACGTGATCTCAGTCGCTCCTTCGAATGACCTGTGATGACCTGGCCGAAGTCGTCTCTCCTTTGGCTAAAATAAATTATGTCAGCGTATCATGGGGTGGAAAATCAAGTACGTCATCCATGAGCGTTTTAAATCACCATAGTAATTATTTTACCTTTGGTGACGAAAAGAGACGTCGGAGGCGAGCGTGCACGTGTATACTCCCAAAAGGTTGGACACCATCAAAGGAAAGCCATTAAATGACCTCAGAATCTGTATTATCAAGCATGTAAAATAGCATTCGTTAAATAACAAAGGTCTGGAGAAATATTGGAAGAGTCGTACCGGGCATACTCTGTAACTTTGATCAGCAGCGTTTACATGCTCTGGATTACATCCGTCAAACAATTGTGGTGCGTCAAGTATTTAAACACCATGTCTTGAGGTGCGAGTATTGCATTGGCACGCTATGTTTCTCTCCTTTGTTTTTCTATAAATTCTGGGAGCTCTTTGGGAAATCTTACTCTTATGTCGAGCTTATGCTCTCTGGAATTTCGGTCTAGAAAAATCATCTTGGTGAAGTCCTGCATAGACGTCCTCTATCACCTGCAGATGACCAAGTCGCTACATTGTTGTGCAATTGGATCCCCTCCAAACACGGGATGAGGTCCATGGGGTAGTCGGAGCACCAAGTTTGAGCCCTATCCTGCCTAGGATTATTTTTGGTATGCTTCCCATGTCCTTGAAATTCCAATAGGAGGTTCAAGTTTTGGCTCGCAAAAGGTGTCGGCGTCCTCATCGGAGATTGAAGCTGAAAAGGGTGCATCTGGAAAAGGTATGCTGGTAAACGCGCCTTCTCATGAGCAAAAAATATGGAGAAGAGGAAGGCCTAGGAAAGATTCAAGCAAAGGGGGGGAAAACCACCTTTCAATCAAGATGAAAGTACATCTAACACCTGAGGGATCTGTGATGCCTACTAATTGGTCATAGACGGTTGGGACTACCGTTGGAGGAAATGGGAGATGACAGGAAAAATCATCAGGTCCTCCTATCGAGAGCCCATCTCAGTAATTAGAGCAGGCTAATCTTGCGATAGCCGAAATCTACCAAGAGAATAGAGAGTTGTGGCATCGGTTGGCGGCAAAAAACCAGGAGATACTGTCGTTGCAGGGTCATGTAGGAATCACGGTTTGGCTACAGAGACAGCTTCGGGAAACACAAGATACCATTGTGAAATTGCGCGAGGCACAGTATACGGCAGAGGAAAAGAATACAGTGCAAGGCACGAGTAGTAACTTGGGAAAAGGTTTGTGTGCGGGAGAATATTAGTGGGTGATCATGTGCCTTGCACTCTCCTGAGCAATGCTTGGACGAATTTCCCTTTTTTCTCTTTTGTTGTAAAGATATTCGTGGTTTTACTACCACCGGGCCGGTTGGTCGCGACATCGAAGTGGCTTAGTTGTATGTGATGCAAACTTGGCGGGAGACTTCAATACTAAATATCGGAAGTATTGTTTTTTTATTACGCTTTCTTATGGATTTAAAATAGAATATTAACCATTTTTTCTTATCACAAATTATCAGTTTGCACAAATTATCATATCTTGTAATCATCATTATTGTATTGTGGGTTTGTTGATATGTTTCCTTTTGTAATATTTATAATATCAATATATGCTTACATGGCATTATCAACCATGGATCATTAGAAATATTTAGTTATAAAAGGAATTCATTGATAAATAAGGATCTTACTTCAGACCTCGCTCGCGTCGAAAACACTTAATAAAAGATCAGATACTACGGCTGTCGATACTGGGTGGCATTGGGAAAATAAAATAATGTAAATTTTTTTGTTTGCAGATTTACACAGTGTAATGTCTTTAGTGCCTAAAATGTATATGGGGTCGGAGCTCGGCAGTGTCACTCTTCCTTTTGTGCGACGTGTACTATTACACCTTTCTGT
>SNQJ01S0004385.1:362483-375375 GCA_010110895.2 Picea sitchensis
TACATGGCATTATCAACCATGGATCATTAGAAATATTTAGTTATAAAAGGAATTCATTGATAAATAAGGATCTTACTTCAGACCTCGCTCGCGTCGAAAACACTTAATAAAAGATCAGATACTACGGCTGTCGATACTGGGTGACATTGGGAAAATAAAATAATGTAAATTTTTTTGTTTGCAGATTTACACAGTGTAATGTCTTTAATGCCTAAAATGTATATGGGGTCGGAGCTCGGCAGTGTCACTCTTCCTTTTGTGCGACGTGTACTATTACACCTTTCTGTCGAAAACGAACGAATCGGTCTTCGGCAACGTCCTTATCGAGGTTTATTCGTAGGAAAGAAACGCTCTCATCATCCAATGTCGGTAAAGGTCGGCACTCTGCTAATTTGACTTCCAAAACGATTTTAACCACCTTTGACTTTCGCCAATGCCGGATTTCTCAAGTGAATCGAGGAAAATCCTGGGTCGTCGATTCCTTGAGTAGTAATTAAGTCTCTTTCAGATTTAAGAAGGTTCTTTGTTGTACACAAGCAAATTTTAATCAATCCAATCATAAAACATATAAGATAAGTGAAGGCGTCAATTTCATACTGAAGTGATAATAGTCCAAGCCAAAGATCAAGTGGTACCCCAAAAAGTAAATGGTCACAGACTTTATTTTAGGGTGTGTTGAGTGCTCAACACACTCTTATACATATTGACAGTGACGACGAGAGTCCGTAACTTTCTCACGGCACCCCGGTATGATTCCAAGAGGAAGAAGGTCCCGAGAAAACCGCTTCCCCTGAGCCCGAGGTCCAAGACAAGCAGGTCTTACAAAAGGAAACAGGATTCGAAGGTGCTCTTGACACAAGAGAGTCCGAAAAACAGGAAGGAGAAGCAAGTCCGAGTGACGAACCTCCACAAAAGGAAATCGGCAGTTCTATGGACGATGAGCAAGTAAGAAATGAGTCTGTACCCGATGCCTCCATTGTGCCCAATATTCAAATCCTTGATGAGCGACAAGTAGAGGCCGGATCTACAAAACAGAGCGAAGAATTTCGAGAGCCCACTCTTGAACAAATATAAACAATGGGTAGCCTAAGAAATATCCTCACATGGGGAGATCAACAGATACCAGAACCGGTAGATGAAGTAGTAGACATCTATGCGATCTCCTACAATCAAAAGCGGAAGGCCATCATTCAAAGGACCGCAAAAAGGTGAAGGATCACTTTGGATCAATCCATCATGGTTACCATAGAGGAAAAATTAATCAGCACTACAGACGCTCGCACGTCCAAACTAATCGGCGTAGGAAAAGCCTTCTTGGATGCCGCTCAGGATAGAGCCAGGAGAGATTGAAAGGAACTAGCCAACACCCTGAAAGATCTCGAACACCTGTGCCATCTTGTCAAATACTATAAAGGAGCTACATAGACCACTATGTATCTAACGGGTGAGTTCAACAGAGTTTATAATGAGTTCAATAAGGAAAGGCACATGTTAACTAAGAACATAGTTAAGTTCCTGGAGGATACTCTCATGGCACTCGCGACGTGCAAAGAGATGAAGAGGTGGCATGAAAATGCATAGAAATCTATAGAGAGACTTGAATACATTGAGGCAGTCTAACAGGGTCGAGAAAAGGAAAATCATGGCATTCAGCTGGTTAGAAAAATTATTCTCGATCGCATGAAGAAATCTATCGAATACTGGGCAAAGATGACCCGGGACCCACACCGAGAAATCAGAGAGCAATTGGCCAAGTGCCATAAACACTAGGGTAAAATTAATCAAGTGATGAAAGATGTCGGTCTTCCCGAATTCGGCACCCCCGATGAATTTACTAACCTGAGCGATGTGTTCAAGATGCACTCCATACAAGACTCGCTTTGGGTCGAAGAATGTGCAAAGATAGCTGATGCAAAGTTGGGACAAGTGCAACAATTCGCAGAACATCCAATCAGAGCCCAGACCATGTTGCAACTACTAAACGCCAGTTTGTTAAAGTACCGAACGCATGCAGTAGATATCAGAGGAGTATATGCAGCCCCAATGGAACAGCATAGGTTCCCATGGGCCTAAACCTGTGAAGATCTATTTATCACCTAGTCTAAATATGAAGAAAGTCATATGTTTCAAGAAATATCCCAGATGAACAGTTAAAGAAACTATTGGATGATCGTGCCACGTGACGATTTGCTTTTGGTTCAAACTATACTTAGCCATTAATTTCGGTTGAATTTTATATTATAAATAGATGCATCGATCGATTAGTCAAAGGTCGATGGTTTTTGTAAGAACTCTTTCTTTTTTTTGGTTGTTAAGAATCATTTTGAGATTGTTATGAATAGAGAAGTCCTTCTGGACCAAAGAAAAGTTATTTTCATCATATGTGTATGATTGTACTTGGAGAAGAACTACTTTCTATCCTACTCCATGAATGATGCAGTAAATGAGTAAGAGCAATCGATTATGTTGTCAACTTATCTGGTGCAATGTTTTGATGTTCTTTGCTTTAATTATGGAGATAAATAGTTGTGTTGATATGTGATGAATGTTATGGTAGATGAATTATTTTTCTTACCGTGATCTTGATTACATATGTGTTTTTATTTCTGTTAATTAGTTTTCTTAGACAGTAATTGGATGTTCATTTGGTTAATGTATTAGTACTAGGCCCTTTGGCATAGAATCATTGTCTGCATGTTTGAGCAGCGGGTTATCCCAATCTCAGCCTCTTCCCAGTAGTTGAAACTCAATCCTGTTACTTGTCAAGTTGGATTATGTTGGCTTGCATCTCTTAAACTAGTCCCACCCCAGAGAAAAATATAGAAAAGAACAGTCCTACCTGAAGGGAGAGCCTTCGCAAGAAAACACAAAGCCCATCAATAAATTGGTCGGATCACAAGATCTCGAGAACCATTCCATCTCAAACGCTGCAGAGTCTAATTGGGCCTCAGTGGTGGGTTTGGTTCCTATTGTTTAATCAAGGTATTTAAGACCCATCAACACAGCACAATGGTGATTTAAATAATTTCATGTCACCATAGCAACCATCATGAGAAAAATAGGGAAGCAGGTAGCATCCCTGAGACCTGACAACATCAACTCAATATATCACCTTCCCACTCCCACGTGCTCTCTCAATGAACTCTTCTCAAAATGGTTTTCCCAAGCAAGAAAAGGACCAGCTAAGAAAATGAAACATTGGTGGGGTGATGAGGAAGAGACCCTCAAGCAAGGCCAGAAATTAGTTCCTACTCACAGGCTCAAGATGCCCTACAAAATGTTGGTAGCCATGTTTTGTCAATTATACGGAGAACAAAATAGCACACATTTTCAAACTGATTGGTTTCCTTTGGCACACACTACCATCAAGACAACGAAAATATTCAATTGGGAAGATGTCCTATATTTCAACATATGTATAGACATGAAGAATATCCTAGGTATGAAGAAACCATGTTTTTATATGTCGGCCTACATGATTGATGCCATCTACTCCTTTGTACAGTTTGTTGACCTGGGGTGGAATTGGGACCGAAACCAACCCCCCATCCATGTATACTTCTCTTAGTTATGGATCATTAATTACATAAAACACTTTTATGACATATGCAATCTCTTCCTAACCCATCTTCATTCTATTCTATTTGGTATCCCAAGGTACAAAATTTCCTTCGAAGCGAGGAATGGGATGAAATGGGTAGCCGACTGGTTTCTCTGTAAATATTATTCCTATATCAGGGTGTATGGAACCAGTGGAGCCCCACACCTTTTACTACAATTTTTCCCAGACTGTTTGTTGATGAGGAAAATTACATACCAAACCATGGGTTCAGGGGTCACTGCACTATTGCAAATCAGTATAAAAAATCTTTGGCTAGTTTTCCCTATCCACATCGGAAGTTACATTATTTGTAATAGCCAACATGCAAGAAAAGAAGCACGGGCCCTACAAGATTTAATACTATGCATAGGAGAGACCAAATGCCATGATCCTCACCATATTACAATCAGTTATGTTAGGTTTGTTGGTCTCACCCATTCCAACATCCATGTGGTTGATTTCGAAGATGAGAAGTTTAAGGGAACACTTTTTTATGATGAAGTCCTACATCAATTACCCCATGATGCTGCCAAGTGGGAACTTAAACATGAACAAGAATAAATCAAGATAAAAACTCTAAATCAATTCTAGATATTGCTTTAGCAAAAGAATGACACTGACATCACAAAAGAACGAGAGAGAACCAGGAAGGAGAAAAATCTAGAACAAAAAAGAGTCCAAGCTCAGCAGGATTATCATAGAAGGAAAGTTGAGGGAAAGAGCATAAAAGAACATGATCACACAGCGCAACAGGTTGCACTTGAAAAGAATAAAGAATAAGAAGCCAAAGCCAAGAAATTGGATGATGATATATATGCCAAAAGGTTGGTTGATGAAGTAGCAGCCAAGAAATTGGTTAATGAAGCAGCAACCAAGAAATTGGATGATGAGGCAGAGGAAAAACATGTAGCTAATGAAGTTAAATCTAAGAAGAGGGTGGATGAGTTGTTGAAGAAAAATTTAAGCCTGGCCCATAGCACTCCATCGATGCCCAATCTGGGCATTGTGAATGTACCCCCTCGAGAATACACCCCCATAAGTTCTATTTCGGGAGATTCCTCCTTCTCCTCTCAAGCCCTCAATTTTGAGGGCTCTGTAGTGGCCATTCTGGATTATTATTTTGATAATAGGACAAGAAGTATCGAGAAGAGATCAACCAAGTGGAAAAGAGGAAAATACACGAGGTCAAAATAGTCTACAGGGAAGGTAGTAGAATGGAAAGAAAGACCTAATCTTTAGGAAACACGGTTCAAGAAGCTTCCACACTCAATGCTTTCACAGGGATAAATGCCTCAAATTTCCTTGAGGTAACCAGTGCCCTCAACACTACTAAGAATATATTCATTGAAGTGGAGACGGAGCTAAAATATGTGAAAGACAAGCTTACCGTATATTTCCATAAAGTCATAAAAGCAACTGACAGTCTCAATACAGAAAAGATGAATAGACCTCTGCAAGCTCAAAGAGAATAGATGAATGCAAAATTCAAGAAAAGGATGAAAATCCAATGGGACACCCATAACAATGAGTTATAGACACAAACAATAAACTTGATATAGCCATAGAAGAGACCAGAGCATCAACATGTACAATAGAATCTATCAAGGCACAAGCATCAGAATTGAGTGAAGAACACACAACAAGAAAGAATGAACTCCCTAATCTACTAAATAACATACGGGTTGAGAGAGAGGAACAACTCAGATTACAAATCACATTGGTAGAGAATCAAGAAAGGTACCAGGAGGCAAGTGAAGCCTTGGAGGAGATGCTCAGTTGGAAAGATATGTACAAATCTCCACCCACTAGGTTGGTAGCATATTCCAAGAGAGAAAAACTTAGATGTCATATGCTCTTTGACACTTTCAGACCTTTCTTGAAGAGTTCACAGGTCACCCAAGAGGCAGAAGTTGACACCTGCACAAAACTATGGAGTAGTTCAAATGATCTCATGGAAGAATCAGGGGTACATCCAATCAGTTTCAACGATGAAACAATTTTTATCCACACAAGAATGACTGGGATGGAGGAACAAAAGAAAACCATCCAGAATAACATTCAAAATCTGTGTCATTTTTAGAGAGAATGAATTGAAGAACACCTCTTGACACCCACCCAACTCACCCACAAAATCTAATTCTTTATCAAAAACGCAACATAGCAGTTATACCAAGAAGTGTCCACCAAAATTTGTAACGGAGAATCAGTCTTGGAAAGATTACAATCAATAAAACTCAAAAGCATATTGAGAGATCATTCCCTCTAGAAGGAATATCAAGATCAGCAACAGGAATAGGGCAGCTCATGATTACAAATTTCACAATTTCTTCTAGATGTTGCCTTCTTCATTTATTGTAATCCTATTTTTTGAATTTGGAATATGAAGAGTCTCTTTTTGTAAAACGGCCCTGATTTCATGATTTCAAAGATAACGTTTGTAAACAGTCACTCATTATAAAAGGGAAGAATGTCCATTTGAAAGGGATTTTGGTTTCAGAAGGTAGCTAGACAATATTTTTATTGCAAGTTAATTTGAACTGGAAGACAATTGTGTTGGATATTATGGTGTCGATATGTCTAAATGTGATTATTCTATTTATGCATGTCTATTACTGTATTATGTGAATATTAGTTTATGAATTATTTCTGAATTAATGTTTTCATTATTCACATTTACCGGAATTTTCAAAGCGAGTACAACGACACTATGATGCAGTTAATTAACCAATTAATTGATTCTAACTAGTCATGTTGTTGAACTTTCATGTTACCTGTATCATGAATTTATTCTATGCAGGTAATTAAATATTTCACTGTACTCATACTTGTTAGTTTCTTCTTTATCAGGATAGGTTATCTTAGAATTAAACAAAAACTTCATCTTAGAATTATAATCATTCATCTTATCTTAGAATTAGTTAGTTAGGATTTTCATTTTTAATTCATCTGAGAACCTTCTATTATTAGATTCATATTTAGTTAGTATATTAGTTAGATCGGTAACCAAGCCAAAATATAGTCGGAAACGCTATTCCAAACGAGAGTGGGTCTAATTGGGACCTTCCATCAGGCGTTTTCTCTCATCTGATTGAATGGGTCATTCTGGCCCACTAAAAAAAATGGTGCTAGAAGGAGGGCCACAAAAATGAATGGCTACAAATAGAATCTCAAACCCTTCCTGTTCGGTCCCGCAAGAAAACATTTCCTTGTCAACGGATTCCCATCAAATTCTCTTTGAACACATTTTCCATCCCCCGGAGTATGTTGTGAACATGCCAACCCAGGTTTTCACTAATCGCACTTCCACTCATCCTGAACCTTCATCTTCTTCCCCACAACCTTGTATCCTAACCATCTCGGAGATTGACACCATAGTCAGACACTCAACTGAACGAACTAACCATGCCCTGACTAGACAACTTAGCAGGTAGACCGGGAATCTACTTGTTGTTCCTGAGATTAAACTTAAGGCTCAAAGAATAATGTCAGGCATCGGGAATTAAGTAAAGTTGGTTTTAAAGGTTCTTTTTCTTCCATTAGTTGTGCAAGAGTTAAATCCTCAAATGAAATTAATATATGAACAGAACAGAGGACGTATTTCGTCGTCTGAGTCAATTTATCAAGTTGAAAGAGGAGAAGAAAATTACAAAACTATTAAACAAACTAAGGCATCAATGACAGAAGAGTCTTACCTTGTTTATAGTAGAAGGAAATGTAGAATGCACTACTAAAAGAATATAAGATGTAGTGATCCAAATAACATATAGGTCTTGTATTTGTTGATAGAAAAAACAAAGGAAAAACTTCTTGCTAATCAAATGCTAATGAAACATAATCACAGTAGATGTTGTACTAAATTGTAATAATTCACTTGTTCATAAGTAGCTTAAAGAGAACAGAAGATATGAAACACAAAGAGGGCACATAACTCAAACAGCACAAAATTTGGAATCCTTGTCTGCACTTGTATTAACACTCACAAAAATGAGTTTTCTCAATTACAATATGGCAAGAAGTAGCATGTGATTAACCTTAGAAATTTATATTTATACAAAAGGTTCTCAACCTTAAACGGTTGGAATTCCCCTTATTTCTAAAATAGTAAAAATTACAAAATGTAAAATGTGAAATGATTCACTTGCATCTTTTATGTCAGTCTCCTCATTATGATTGCAGAGGCATTTTTCTCTCTAGTTCTCTATCTCCGAAATGGATAACGTACACAATTCATCTCATTTGTTTCCATTGGTGCCACCTTTTCCTTGCTCAATACATTTGATGCATCTACTCACAAATTGCGCCACCAACCTGGAGGGCTCTATTAAATTAGCCTCAAAAATATATAATATCTTTTCCAATTTAGGCATTCTTTCTTTCATTCATCTATCTTCTGAAACTATAGACTATAATTGAAGACTAGGCTTCACTAGCCATCTATTTATCTGAATAATATCAACATGTTTTATCTGTGAGATTTCGGCTTGAGCCTCTTCCATATTTGTCTTAATGTCAAGTTGATGATTTGTTATGTCAATTTGTCCCAGCACTCCAAAGCTATCTTCTTTATCAAGGCCTAATGATTCTTTGTTGAGTGAGTGGAAAGCCTCTTCACAAAACTCCTTCACTTCCTTAGCCATTCTCCTGCTTTTAGTTATGCTAGATTCCTAGGTATTTAGTATTATGTCACCTCTGGTATGTTCTGAAACAGACAACCCTGAAGTCATAGATACTCCTTCTTTTGTTGACGACACAAATGCTTCTTGGAAAGTAGTCCAAGCAGAAATAGCTTATCTCTCTCTTAAACAAATGTTATTTAATGCTTGATCTATCACCCAAAAATGATCTTAGATAGTTTCAACCTTAGTGAGAAGGATTTGATGTGTTGCTTCTAGTTCATTTAGCACTTTCAATGCTTGAGCTTGGAACACTGTTATATCTATAATCATGTTTTCGGAAGAGCTTACTTTGGTTTGTAGTTTCTTTATCAACTCATCCTGCTGGGTGGCCCGTCCCTGGCTCGCCTGTATATTCCTGTGCATCTCCTCGAGGATGGATTTGAGCTACTGGATTTCTTGTTTATCATTGGCTCTAATTTGTTCGAATCCCTTGTTGACCTCACTCTGAACATTATTTTCTACAGTCTTCATTTGATTCTGCAATTGTCTTATTTGCAGATATTTTTGCTTCAGTCGTTCTTTTAAATTTCCAACTAAAAACTGGTTAGTTAATGCAAAAGCCCCCAGTGAGCCTGCTACTTCTTCAGCAAAGTCTACCTCTTCTAAGGCATCTCCATCAATTAGCACTCTGTGTCTTTTGATAGCTAAACCTTCCTTTAGGTGCATTTCTTTCTTCACCATAGCCTTCATTTTCTTGCTGAAAAAGAAATTGGAAGGAGGCAACTCTTCAACCGAAATGGGTGTGAGGTCCTCTATGAATACTACCTCTACATTTGGGTTTCCTTTGGTGAATTGTAACGATGTGATGAACTGAACGGGGCTACCAATTTTGGTGAACAATTGTTTCCCGACCACATTTGTAGTTGATTTATCTGGTGTAAACAGTGGTCCTTCTTCTCCCTCCTTTGTCAGTGTCTATGCTCGATATTTGGCTTGGTCAACTGATACATTTGTCGATGGGATATATTGTTTCTGAGTCAACACCTCAATATTCTCCAAACTTCCCCAGATTTCTTGTCCGCTGGAGCTTACTGCTTCTAAGCTTCGGGTCTTTGTTTGTTGTGCAGATGTAGATGTCGGGGTTCCTCATTGTAACACTTTAGGGAGGATACTTCTTTGGTACCTCTGGAAGTCGTAAAAATCAATCATTTTATCGGGTGAAAGAGCTCGAACTCGACTCAAGACCTCTAGATAGGATCTCGCTCCTTGGAAAATATCGTCTTGAGGGGAATATTCATGTTCATACCTTTTCAAATTGCAGATGGCCATGTGATTACCCACGATCTTCTGCGGGTCATGATTCTTGAATCCAATGTCGACCAGCTTTATTTCTTCCAAGGACACGACCTCTACTTTAGAATGACCGAAATCCAGTAAGGAAAATGTACCAATATGCAAGGGGAAAGAGGGCCATACCTTTTTCTATAATGCTTTGAGATCCTTACTAATCCCACCGAGTACAGTTTTCATGCGACCTCCTAGCACACTAGTCAGTCTGGTAAAAAATGTGGCAGAGCATATAGAGGAACTGAATAGAAAAATACCTAATATAGGAGAAGTGTTCCTCTATGTACTAGTATTCTATTCTTCCGAGGTTAATCACAATTTTGTCGAAGATTTTGGGAGGTGGGTATCCATATATGGCAGTGTGCATTGGCACCACTACCCAGTTGCAGATCTCATAAAAGAAGTATTTTTCCTTTTCTTCCAAAAGCTTCGAATGATAAATATGTATGGGTTCGACACTATTTGGAGTCCAGCTCCAGTCCATCAGCGGAAAATGCGTCATGAAACAGACGAAGTCCATAATATAAGCTAACATGAAAAATTGGGTCGGTTTCCCCTTGGCTCCTAGTGACTGATATATTGCAATCTCTTGAACAAAACTATCCAACAATATCTTTTCCTAGTCAAAAGAGTACCCTTCTACTACTGTGTGTATAATAGGTACCCACGGTAAAAATAAATGAGTTGTGTTTTTCTTCCCGTAGAGCCTACACATCATCATTGTTATGTACATTATGTGGGGTTCTAGTGCGGAAACTGGTTATATACCATGGGATTCTTCTATGAACTTCTCGGGGTGAGAATACCAATATTTAATTAAATCGAGAAGGTTTATTTTGTATTGGTTGCATTCCTTCTTGTTGAAGTCTACTAGGAAATTTGCATTCTAAATGAAATTGGATACTGGAGACAATTTGTACATCACCTGTAGATGTTCTGGCCTAAAAGACCCAACTGCGACCTTTTGCAAATTGAAAATAGTCCTGGTTGGTATATCTACGTGGTCCAGCGCCCAACTGATCATATCATTGTAGGGAAAGAGCTTAGGCCTTGTCGCTATCTTCTGTAGATTTGACTAAGCAACAATTTTGTATTTGGTAGATATGTCCTCCTTCTCATTGTCTCTTATATCATCCGGGAAATTTACCAATTCATATTGTAATATGTTGAATACTTGTGTCCAGGATTTGACGGTGTCTATGCTTCTGGGCGAGGTGTCAAAGAGAACATATGCGTTCTGGCTCGAAATTTCACCAGTCGCTTTAGGTGCTTTCTGTGGAGGCATGGTATCAAGCCTTCGAACTCTGTTATCTGCCATAGGAAATGCGTAAAATCCTTCAGCTGGAAAAAGTTATTGCTAAAAAAAATGCATAATGAAGTTCAAATTTACATCCCTTTTCCTTGATCGCATCGATCAACCAATACCTTTACAGACGGAGTATTTACTTCCTTTAATGAATCAGATTCAAGAAGTAGCTCAAAATATTATTTGGAATGTTTTTCGTAAAGGTATTATTAATGGAATTTATTTTTAGTGTTTCATGCTCGGGAAAAGAACATACGAAATTTGAATCTATCTGAGTCGTCATTAAGCGATGTATTTAATTAAGAGATAACCTTTGTTAAAGCATCAGTTGATCATATTTATCATTAAGTAAATTTCAGTGTTTTGGCTCTCAAGAGATCTTATAACAACCTGAGCTATAACTTACGAAATGCGAAATCTTGATGTGATTAATTAAGTTTAATTTTGTTTAACCCTTTTAATTAATCATGATTGACCTCAAAGATTTCAGGGTTTCGGGTCTTGGGATATTCTATACTAGTTCGAGCTATGTTCTTTGAATCGCGAAATCATGATTGATTAATTAATATTAATCACTTTTAATCTTTTAAATAATCATGATTAACTTCAAGGGTTTCGCGATTTCGAGTCTCGGGACTTTGGTTGTCATTCGAGGCAGGATCCCCGAAACGTGAAATTGTGATAAGGTTTAAATATCGTTAATCATTTTTAATCATTTAATTAACCTGATTTAACTTAAGATAGTTTCAAGACTTCGTATATCGACACTTTGGATTTCTTACATGTTTGACTATTAGTATCACGAAACCCCGAAACCCAACATTTCGAAGGTAGCCTTTAGTGATTTGACCTTTTAACGAGTGGGCGGCTCCAAAAATTTTAAGGATTTCATATTGTTGGATTCAACGAAAGACTTCATCAACGGTGATATCCAAGTGCATGTGTGTCCTTATTTAAACCATAATGAAATTTATCTAAGTCTAAAGTTTAGAAAAATATATATGTTCCAACATAGGCTCCATCTAGGGATCGTGTCTCCCTGCAAGTCGCGAAGAACAGTAGACCAAGTGCCTTTATTGGGTAAATCGAGTCATTATTGCATTTTGTGGAACTTTTTTATAAAAGGATCGCACTGAGAAAAGGGTTTCACCCGTAGCTTAGAAAACCTTCAAAACACATCAAATCATGACTTTTGCTTAGGCCATTTGAAGTTTTTCTTCCCAAAAATTGTATTCATATTTTCTCAAGATAATCAAAACAACCTTAACCTATCTATCAGACTCTGTTTGATCTTATTCGTGTCAAGGCAAAGTGATTTTAATGATTTAATTTGGGAGTCCTTAGTTGTCTTAGAATGTAAATTTTTTCGATAGGAAGACTAACTACCAGAGTACATTATAATACATGTATAACAACCTTGCAGATATCGTAGACATTGCTTCACTACCAACGAGTTTGTTCAATACACCAGTGAAGTTATCTAATTCCCAAATTGAATTTCCTTTCACCACTTCATTTTGTAATCTTGCATTTAAATGCTTGAGATGAGGGCAATCATTTAATGAATTTCCTTTCATCATCTCTTTTTTGAACTAGATGGGGGCAATCATTTAGATGAATTTCCTTTCACCATCTGTGTTATATATATATATATAAGCATGAAGTGGGGGCAATCAATTTTTATGTCACATACCAAGGATGATATCAGCTTATAAATTAGAAACAGAGGTATGTTAATTCACTTTGATTACTCTGGGTTAATTTCCTTCCGACCTTCAAGACACCTTCGCCTACAAGGAATTTTTTCACGGGGGATTTTTACTTTTCAGGGGATTGCCTTGAGTGAAATCGATCAGTTTGAATCTGTTAGAAAGGCTAAAGTAGTCAATCAGTTTGAATCTGTTAGAAAGGCTAAAGTAGTCAATATTAAATGATCAGGGGATCAAATTTTGCTCAATTTTCAAAGTGCTCGGAATGAGACGAAAACAGTGCCATTGCGTCTGTCTCGTCTTCCTGATTCCG
>SNQJ01S0004386.1:30271-41537 GCA_010110895.2 Picea sitchensis
ATGGACAGAAAAATACCCTTCTAGTAGATTCAACCACTTGTCTACAGCATCTGCATCTATCTGACCTTCAAATATAGGAATATCATAGTTGATTTGTACCTTGAAGGGGGCGGTGCCTCCGCTCGAGGAAGATGCGTCGCTTGTTGGTAGCCGCCGAAGAATTTGCGCGAAACTATCCATCATCTCGTTCCTTTGTTGCATGAGGGATTCCTCAAGAAACATTTTGAAAGGATCTCCTGTCCCATCATATTTATTTTCTCCTGCCATGAGAGGTCGTTTGGGCATGCGAGAGATTTTGTCCTCAAAAGAAACAAGTTCGAGACCCAATTCTTTGTACCCCGACCTCGTTGGGGACATGCATTAAGATGACAAGGAGCAGACCTCTCTGATACCACTAATCCGGATTTTATGAGAAGAATGAAATGAATACAGATTATTAAAAGACGCTTAACATAGAATAATAGAGATACAGTAAAACTAGTTTTCTATTCAATAAGGAAATAAGCTAAAACTGTAAAATGCAGCGGAAAACAAGCTTACTAGAATGGTGGCGGCTTATCTCTGAGAAGAGATGTGACAGCTGCACTCATTCACAAGAAGATCATTACAATGAGGCTATGAAGGCCTTTTTACAATAAACAGGAATGTCAAAAACCCTAGAAATCCAAAAACCTAACCCTAGGAGATGAAGCACCAAAAGTCATGTGGGCCATGTTTGGGTAAGTTAGTCGGTCAACTTCCCGAGGTCATAACTTTTGCATACGATCTCCATTTTAGTCGCACGATAGCCTATTGGAAATTTCTATTCGAGGACCACACATTTTGGTTTAATCCAATAAAGGGCATTTTCGACTATGCCAATCTCTAAAAACGTTTTTTAGGGCCTCAAAATGGCCCCGCGAGTCATGGACCTGAAAACTAGGAAAAAAACTGCCAAAATGAACCAGTTGGAATAGGTGGGAAGCCACCGACATCCATATGGATCAGATACCCCTTAAATAGCTTCATCACTCTTTCCATTTGGATGTTGGAGGGTGTACAAGGTGTGGGATCGTCAAAGTCTCGGAGGAGTGAAGTAAATCATGACCATCATATCTCGCAGGGACACACGTCACGCAATCCCACCCTTCGGCATTAGAGAATTCCAGAGGAGGAGAGGTGGAGTTCTCGAAGCCCAAACTCATATGAAGGGCCGTAGGCTGGAACCTTGACCATTTGATCAAGGGACACGCGGCAGCAGATTAAGTCATTCGCGGGTTCATTGTTCGAGAGGAACAACACCAAGGAGGAGTGGAGGACTTCTGCAGACCCAAAGTCCCAGATTCCATCTGATTCGTCAATTTTATCGACAATTGTCAACTAGAAGAAGGGTTTGGTGGGCGAAGGATTCAAAAGCAAGGAGGAAAGGGTAGCGACAAACCACTCAGAGGCTCGAAGGATGAAACGTCGTCAATTGTTGATCTCAAAATAGGACACGTGGAGGGTGGAGATCCACTCCACTACACCAATGTTCAAGAAGTCGTAAATCTTGGAGACGAGAGACTCCCAAGAGCCCCGAACCCTTAATCCCAGATGAATCCAGGCCATCCACTTGTCATCACACTGTATCGTTTATCTATACAAGGGTTATAGTTTGTCAATCATTTCATATGTTTAGTGCTTCATCATTTCACAACTTCGGAGGGAGTGAAAGCATGTTTTCCTATTGAGGGCTCTTGGAGTGCAAGGGTCCCGAAATATCGAACTACAATGAGAAGGTGGTTTAAGCCCATGTTTTTTAGCCTGGGGTCATGTGAATTATCTCTTTTATAGAAAGAGCCTATCAGAGAACCAAGATTGGCCCAAAAATTTCAGAAAAGGCCTGTGGCACCAAATAGAGAAGGTCCAATTGGACCTTGTGAGATGATCTAGCTCCTGAAAATTTTGAATATCCTAAGACCAGGAGGTCAGTGGACCCCAACTGAGGGTGGGGGTCTGCATCAAGTGGTATCAGAGCCTCGAATTTTTCTTTGTAAAAGAAGGAGATAGTCTGATACCATCAAGGGGTATCACAGTTTTTTTTTCCTTACAGACAACAGGGAAAATGTTAGGAGAGACATAGCACTGATGTCATGTATATGAATGATTGTTTGCAAGAGTGCAGCAGATAGTTGACAATGAGGTGGGTTGCAGGAGAAATTTGTAGGTTCTCTCAGTTGCAGAGTACACAAAAGACAACCAGTTGGGTTGAGCCAGAAGGACCAGACGCATTCTTGGAGGTAGAGGTAAAAGATGGATACTAAAGGACATAGGCCTGGTCGAGGACAAGACCACCAATAAATGGATAAAGAGATCGAGGAGACAAGAGAATAACTAGAGAGATGATGTTGAATATGCAACAAGAAACATAAGGAGGATGGAGGTATGAGTGGCCCTTTAGGAGGACAGCAAGGTGGCCTATCCATCAATCGTTGGCCAGGAGGCAACAACAAGTATTGAGAATGTGGTTGAGGCATGCTGAAAACCTCAATTACATAGAGGATCTAATTTGCATCTATGAGCGAGAAGTTGGAGAATACCTTAGTAAGGAGGAAGGGAGATTAGTTGAGGATCTCATGAACTGACAGGTGGGAAGTGATGAAAGTTCATACTGCTAGGAAGGGAAATGAAGGCAGTGAAGGGTAGAAGTGAACTTTCAAGTTTCTAGGTGGGAAATGGAAAGAGAACAATTTAATATCTCATAGATTGTCGGGATGGCAGTGAAGAAAGTTCATATTTCCAGGTAAGCAATAAAAAGATATATGTTGAAGATCTCATAAACTGTCAGGAAGGAAGGAGTGAAATGCTAGATTTTCGGGTGGGAAAGGGAGATAATCTGAGACTATCTGAGAGTCTCAAGAAATCAGTAGGGAGTTCAAATCAGAAAGGAGTTTTGAAAGAGGAGGATCAAAGGAGCATTATGATCATTGGAGGAATCAAAATATTCCTGCCAAGAATTCCAACAGAGGCCAGTGCACAAATTTCAGGTGTAGAAGAGGAAGGACATCCAACTGTGATTGTCGTAGAGGAAGAGATGGACCAGATACTGAAGCCTATCCAAGTAGAGAAAGAAGAAGAGAATTAATAGGAATGGCTCAAAATGTTTAGCCAAGAAGTTGAACAGGTGATCCAGGATCTTTTCATCGAAGTGACTTATAAATAATTGCATTAAATGAGCATAAATTAAAGTGCACCATTAAAGAAGGAAAATCTCAATAATGAAGATACATAAGCATCAAATATGAACACAAAAACTTGATAACGAAGTTTTTCCCCGGTGGAATATGTCTTCGAGTCCTGCTCTCAAATGGGTAGGCCTTTTTATTAACTCAACAAAAGAATTTGGAAAAATACATAAGTATACTTCATTCTAAAATCAAGTTGTAGAAGTTTTGATCAGATCAGAAAACAGTCATGAATTCGTGGCGTCGAATTTCCCAAAAATAATTGTCTCCACACTTCGATCTGACTCTGGCACTCGTAGGCCAAAGAGAAAATCTATCTCAGTTTTCGTGCCCTGCAACCTGCAATAAATGCTAAGAAAACATCTTGAAATTTGTTTCATTACGTACCCTCATGCACCCCCCCCCCCTCAACACTAGGAGGATGAAAATTTTAAATATATTTTTGGGCTTTGTAAACAATGGAATCCATTTCCCTTGTGGTTGGCGAAGTATATGTTAAGGCATTGATATAGGGGGAGGTCTTGGGGTCAAGGCCGCGGGCCTCCCCTTTTGCGTATTCATTGTAACAATGTATATATTTGAATGGTCGTTCCATCAAATTTAGCAGTGGTTCTAGATATGATGGTTGGTCTCCATATTTGGTGGGGTCCCGCCGGATTTGGTGGACCTGCCAACATTTTTAATTTTATTTTTTTTCAAAATTCATTATTGGTTTGTCATTGGGCATTTTCCCACTGCCATGTCACAGCCCATAACTGGACCACGTGTCGGCCAACCATTGGGCCACGTCAACCACTGTAAAATAACCCTAGCATGTCAGTGTACGGTCTTCCAACTCAACTACCAAATCAGCGTGCCATATCATTGTATGGTCTGCCGCGTGGTTGTACGGATTGTCATGTGGTGCAATTTTACCGATCCACGAAATGACCTGAAAAATCCAAATATGAGTGACATGTGGCAGTCTCTGGTGCTACCATGTCACCATGCTGGCATCATCTTGACATGTGGAACCTCCTTCACATGACATGTATCTTGTACGGAAGATTATGTCATCCGTACGGATGTTGATGTCAGCAGTACATATGTTGACTCATCCCCCTGCTGACTGAGCTAGGTTGACCAAAATTTGATCGCAAATATATTTCGATCTGTAACTCCATTTGATGAGCCATTTTCACCGTTGGAAATATTGCGATACTCTCTTCATGATGATGTCATTTTCACTGAGTTTTGAGACCTTTGAATTTTTTCCCTTTCTCTGTCTGTTGAGGCCATTCTGAGCTTCCTGAGTTGCTTTTGCGAGTTATGAGTTGTCCTTAGTATTCTATGGATCCTTTTTGTATCACACCTTCCCACTGAGAGATTTTTGGACCACTAAAATCTTTCACCAATCAATAGATAAGTGAGGGAAGAGTTCCCTCACCTTTTCCTTCTCAATCCACGTTGCCTTGCTTGGATGTTCCCCCTTTAAGCCTACTCGAAGATAATCAACATCACCCCTGTGTGAATTCCTCATCCTTCTTTCCAGGATGATATTTTCCTTTAAATCATCCAAGTACTTAGTAGAAAACTCGTCAACTAAAGGTATTGAAACTTCCTCATCCTGATCCATGATCATGGGAGGCTAAAAAAGTTTCAAGTTCTCTACATTTACAACTGAGTAAATCTGCATATAAGGTGGAATATCTAGACGAAAATCATTGGTACCACTTTTCTCCAAAATAGTGAAGGGTCCATAACAAATGGGCTTGAGTTTTTTTTTCTTGACCCTTCAATCTCTCCTTGCTTATGTGAAGCCATACCCAGTCTCCAAACTGAAAATGATGATCAACCCTGTATTTTTCATGTTGAGATTTATATTATTCTTGACTTTTCTCCAATTGTTCCTGGACTTCCTAGTGCACTTGTTGGATCCTCTAGATGAACTTGTGAGCTTTGTCATCTTTTATTTCTTCATTTGAATCATCATCTCTTCCATACATCAATTCCAAAGGAACTTTTAGTAGGTACCCAAAACATGTATCAAAAGGAGAACACAAAGTGGATAAATGTAAGGATCGATTGTAAGCATGATGTACATAGGGTATCTTTTCATCCCATAACTTGGGATGCCTGTTGCAGTAGCCTTGAAGAAAAAGTACCATTGTTCGGTTTACAACCTCTATATGTCTATTGGTTTGTGGATGGAAAGCAATGGTCCTCTTCAATTTGGTGTCCATCATTCTCCACAATCTTGTCCAAAAATACCCAAGGAATCAAGTATCTCGATCCGAGATAATGGATGTCAGTAGCCCAAAGTGAACCCAAACATACTGAAAGAAGAGATTAATAGTCTTCTCAACAGTGATATATTTTTTACATGGAATTAAGATACATATTTGGTTGAACCTATCCACTACAACATACAAATAGTCATGACCCCCTTTTGACATTGGTAAAACCCCTACAAAATTCATGGAAATACTTTCCCATGGATGGGATGGAACATGTAGTGGTGAGTATAGCCCCAGTTTTCTATTAGTGGGCTTACAATTAGAACACATCACACACCCCTTTACATATTTAGTTACAGTTTCTTTCATTTGAGGCCAGTAAAAAAACCTCTGTAAATGAGCCATAGTTTTTCCTACTCCAAAATGCCTAGACACAAGAGAAGTGTGAGCTTCTCATATTACATGGACTCATTCACTTGTAGGAATACATATCTTTCCAAGATGGTAGAGTAGTTTTCCTTGCAGACAATAGTTATCTACATGTGCACCATGGGTTAGCTTCTCATATACTTATTTAAAATATTCATCAATGGAATATTGTTCCACATATCTATCATGATATAAATAAGTATTTTTCAAAATAATAGAAGTAACAATAGGAGGTCTAGAAAGCATATCAGCTACCTTTTTATTTGTACCCTTTTTGTACTTGATTACCAAATGAAATTGTTGTAGGAAACCCATCCATCTGTAGTGTCAAGATTGTTTCAATTTGGTTTGTGCTTGGAGATATTGTAAGGGTTGGTGATCTATATGTATGATTGTTTCATTCCCTAACAAGTAGTGTTTCCTTTTCTTTATGCTTTGAACTAATGCATACAACTCTTTATCATATGTAGGATAGTTAACAACAACTTGATTAAAAGTTTCAGAGTGATAACAGATAGGCTTACGATATTGAATCAATACTACACCCATGGCATATCCATTGGCATATGTCTCGATCTCAAAGGGTTGTTGAAGATTCAACAATGCTAATACTAGTGCGTTACTGATCTTTTCCTTCACAGTGTCGAAATCATTTTGTTGTTTTCCTCCCTGATGAAAAGTTCTCTTCAAACTRGTTAAGGAATGCAAAGGAGCTTCTATAAAGGAGAATTTTGAAATGAACATCCTCCAATACTAGACTGTACCTAAGAATCTTTGTATCTCAGTTACACTTTTGGCCTCAGGCCAATTTACAATCACATCAATMTTGGAAGGATCAATTTTTAATTGTCCTTCTCCTACAATATGACCTAAGTACACAAGTGTAGTCTTACCAAATTCACATTTGGATAGTTTTACATACAAATTTTCCCTCTGCAAAGTATCCAGTACTTGCTTTACATTCCTCACATGTTCATCCCAAATCCCGCTAAAAATAAGAATGTCATCTAAATATACAATCACAAAATCATCTAGAAAAGGCCTGAATACATCATTCATCACATGCATGAAAGTTGTCGAAGCATTACAAAGCCCAAACGACATAACTAACCACTCAAACAATCCATGTTTGGTTTTAAAGGAAGTCTTCCATGCATCAAGTTCTGCAACCCTGATCTGATGGTATCCACTGTGCAAATACAACTTAGTGAAATAAACAAAATTCTTTAATTGATCAAGTAAATCATCTATACGAGGAAGAGGGTATTGATTTTTCACCGTGATTTTATTCAAGGCCTGTTAATTGACACACATTCTTCATGTGCCATATTTATTTGGAACCATCACGATCGAAAAACCATAAGGAGATGAGTCGGGGTTGATGACCCCTTGATCCAATAATCCTTGTACCTTCTTATTGATATTTGTCATCTCTACAACTGAAATCCTGTACATGCCCACATTAGGAAGAGGAGAATCCTGCTAAAGATGTATCTTGTTAGCAACATTTCTTGTAAAGGGGGTGTTTTCCTAAAAAATAGGCCCCTTTGGGTGCCAAATGCAAAGAAGTGGGGTAAAAACCCACTTACCCTAGGTTGGGGTGCAAATCCGCAAGGGGCTAAGGAGCGGGCAGATCTGGGCAGCCAGGACCTGCGCGTCTAGATCTATGACGAGGTTTCCATTCCAAACCCCCTTCATCGTTCTACCTTTATCAAGAGGGGGGGGTCTAGAATTGAGAACACATCTCTCAACGGCCTGGATTCGAGCGCCTGGATCTATGGATGAGGATGGATTACGAACCCCCTTTGCCTATCTACCTTTAATAGGGCGGGGGGGGTTTGGAATCGGCAGCTTAAAGCGGGGCCCACCTTATCACATCTATGACTCCCTCCACTTACCAACTTTCGCCATGTGTCTTCCACTCAGCACCATTCTGGCCCACCTTTTTCCCTTTTCCTCGCTCCTACCTATCACCCCCATGCCATGTTCCCCTCAGCAACTTTCGCCTGGTATTGCAGCCTTCGTCTCTCCACATCCTGGCTCTCCACCTTAGCACACCGTCTGCCATCTAGGTGCCCCCCCCGCAGCATTCCAGCGAAGCAGAAGACAACCAGAGGCAGACTGCCACGTCTTGCAGATGTAGAGTTGACCAGACCTCCCCTGATCCCGACGAAGAAGTTATTAAGGTGGTTGGTGGTGGTTGAAAGTCATCTCCTTTCATAAATAGAAGGTCAGAAAGGAGCATACACAGAAGCAGGATGTCAATTTAGCCTGACAAAGATTGCATCTAATAAACGAATACATGGGCAGTCTGCCCAACGTGTGTATGTGTCACCTGACAAAGAAACCCCCCTACGCGAAGCATTGAATTCATGACATTATCGTGCCTTCAGTTCCTGAGTCAGTTTCAAGTATATGTAGGCATTTTTTCCATTTTGTTTAGGGTCGATGGTTGAGCTAGGCTCCCGATTGTAAAGTTTGATGAAGCACTAGTTTCTCTTGTTATGTATTGGCACTTGAGACCTCTTGTTTAAGGAATGTCAACCTCTTTCCATATCTCTTTTAACATTGTGTTAGAACAGCTTGGAATTGGAGGATCCAGTCGAGTTGTGTTGTTATAGGATGATGTAGGTTGGATCACTGTAATAGTTGCATTGTTTCTAATCAGTTCTTGTTTTTTTCTCAACGCTGAATGATTTGGAATTGGAAGATCCAGTCAAGTCACCTTTCAATTCCTCTGAAACTCTGAACCAAGAGGAACTTGTATTCTGAGTTTTTCCTCCTCAATATGTCAAAAGGCCTGATGCCCGATTCAATCTTGCTCACTCCTCCTACCAAGTCTTCCATCTGCTCATTTTATAATCAACACACTGACGAAAATTAGATTAAGACCTCTTCTGTTTTACATACCAGGCTCGGTTTTCTGAGTTAAAGCGATACCTTCCTGGATCTCTATATCCATTCGACCACCCCATTAAATTATTTGTGACATAAACTGATGGGCGTTGGGCTCTGCTTCTGCCACAATCCAGGAGTGACTTCTGACGCTAACATTTCTGGTGTCGTTGCTAGGGATGAAGTTGGAAATTTTCCCTAGGATTGAATGACATTGAGCCTCTGATTCTGAAGGTGCTTCAGGCATCAGAGCCCTTGAAGATTGCTACTGTGCACCTGGCGACTCCACTGTGGCGAATCCAATATTTCCACTTCGTTGTTTCAGCTGTGGCTACTTTAGCACGCCTGAAAGCTGACCCAGAGGAGCTTTCTCGAGAAGGTTTCAGCAGTTGCTTTCTCAGCCTGAGAAGTTTCCTGGGAGGACACAACGTTAGGATCTGGCCTTTGATGGTGAATAAAGACCAGTCACATTTGAAGTTGCGCATCTTTCACCTACCGACTCCATGATTCGAGGATCGATTGGCGACTCCGTTGGTTCAAAATGGAGAAAATCCTAGCTTGGAGGTTTGTTCCTTTTAATTTTTCTGCTATTCCTGGTTTTCCTAATGTTTTCCCTTCTCCAGATGAATGGGGCAATTATTTGCCCATATTTAGAGAGCATGAAGAGAACAACCCTGCTCAGCATCTATGTGATTTTCATGTACTCATGCATTAGTGGGAGATACATCATGAGGATGTATTATTGAAAATGTTCATGTTCTCGTTAGCAGGGGATGCTCGTAAATGGTATTATTCTTTACCCCCTACTATCATTTCTTCACTTGCAAAATTTCATGCAGCTTTCACCGCCTATTGTCAAAAGCTTTATCCCTCTGAGTTAATTTTTCATAACTGTTGTGAGGGATACAACAACTGTATACAAGATAGAGTTGCTTCTTACGTAGGTTGTGAGGATGATCCTGATGACTTGGATCAGAAATCAATCCTTTCTCATCCCCATCCATCAGTATTAGAGGAAGGTTATGTGAGTGAAGGTTGCGAGGAGGAAGAATATGCTTTGGGTGAAGTTAAGGAACTGATAAAATCTATCATCGCCAGACTAGACAGATGGGAAGCTGAATGATGTGCTGAAGATTCTCCAGCCTTTGAAGAGGATGTTTTTGGTATCTCTACAATGGATGATGATAAAGATCCCGGGGAGGAAGAAGATGCTCTGAGTGAACTAATGGAGCAGGTGAAATCTCTCACTGCCCAACGAGCAAAGTTGGAATCTGAAGACAACGAAGAGGATTTTCCAGTCCTTGAGGCAGACGTTCTTGATAGCTCTTTTGAAGAGGATTTTGAAGATTTCGTAGCTTCACTAGTTTCCACCCCCAATGAGCCTGTTGTCTCATATTTAAAGGAGGAAGTGATGGTAGAAGTGGATGGTTCTCTTTTTCTTCACGAAATCTCCCATGATGTGTTTACATTCGGGGTCGGAATGGAGGATCGGGAGGTGGTTCCATTTCTGCAAAATGGAGGAGTTTTTTTCTCACCCAACTTTGATGATTATTTGGAAGAAGAGTAGCAGAGCCCCACATCTCAACTTGCCGACCATAGGAGAATCCAAACTGTATATGACAGCTATGAATCAGATTATGAGCTAGATATGTTGGATTTCCAAGAATAGACCGCAGAGACTTATCCTTTTTTCACTAAAGAAAAGTATCATGTGGAAATCAGCCATCCTGGTCCTTCAGAAGACACTGAGCAGTACGAGGAAGAGCAGAGATTTCCCATAGGTCTTGTTTATGACCACTATGAATCTGACCCTTGGGAGAGACAAGAAGAAGAACTAGAGGAGCAGCTCACCTTTTGTCCATAGCCAGTCAGTGAGAAACCACTGCCTGAGGTCAAACAGCCTACGTCAGTTGTCCACCCACCTGTGCTTACCAGAGATATTCAGCCACACGTGAACAATTGTGTAGTAGAGGAGGCTACCTATCGCCAATTTTCTGGAGTTTGCCACTGGTCCTATAAGCCTGTGAAGCAATACATGGAGGTTTATTTCCTTGACAATTTGGAGGCGCCCTATTCCATCTCAACTTCATTCTGTAAGGAGAAGTTGAAGAGCATAATCGTTATGTTGTCACGGTTACACCATCCGTTGGTGATCATCGACAGAAGGAAGGAGATTCCATTCAGGAAGTTACTTGATTGGCTATGGTGGATGTTTTCTTTCACCTAGCACCATGTAAAGAATTTTATTAGTTTAGGACTGTACATAAACAAGCTCCTTGGAGCGTCTATGTTTAGTTTGTTTGTTTTTTACTTTTCGACATATATTTCTCAGCACGAGGTTTTGAGCTTGACTCCATAGCCCAACAGCAAGGCACTGAAGCTGCAAAATGAGTTCTTAGAGCATCACAGGGATGACTCTATCCCCCATGGAGCCTAATGTTAGCGACATTTCTTGTAAAGGGGTTTTTTTCCTAAAACATAGGCCCCTTTGGGTGGAAAATGCAAAGAAGTGGGGTAGAAACC
>SNQJ01S0004386.1:41547-53555 GCA_010110895.2 Picea sitchensis
GATAAACTATGAAACCCTATTTCATTCACTTCCTCTACAGCTACGAAACTTTCATTCCTTCAGACCTTCTCTACCTCAGACCTATGCTTTCTCAGATTTGTCAATGTATACCTACAAACAACCTTTCACAAAATGGATATTCAATAATGTTCAATAGATAGGTAGGTACAAATAGGAGTTCCTTTCTCTCTTATTTATACTTGCCAATGCCTTCCTCTAGAAGTTTCCTTGTAATTGTTTTACCCCTTTCTCCACCTTTTAGGGCTAACCACTTTTTTTTTGCAACTAACAATTCCTTAATTAGTCACATCATAACTTCTTTACCCTTAACTACTTTCTTGTTGCAACTACATTATTATTTAAATAATTTCTCTTTGCAACCACTTTCCACAATTAGCAACCTCACAACTTCTTGTTGCAACAAATTTATTTTTAATTATTTTCTTAATGCAACAACTTTCTCTTTGCAATCACTTTGCCATAATTAGCAAACTCACAACTTCTTGTTGCAAATAATTTATTTTTAATTATTTTCTTAGTGCAACAACTTTACCCATGATTAACTCCTAGCTACAACCAATTTGACTAGTACACTTCTTCTAGGATATTCTAGACTAATTGACTTATTTGACCTTCTAGGGGCTTCTAGATAGCTCAAAAGGGTTCTCCAACTTCACAAATCCATAACTCCCTAACCATGAGGATTTATGTGATGTATAACATATCACCAGAAACATCACGGCATGTACTATCCATCCAAAATAGTCTCACCTGCAAAATCATTGATATTCATGTATTAATTCCTCAAACAAACTCAGGTTCCTTAACCACGCCTCTACGGCTACCAGAATGTGTTACCGTACATACTCAAGGGTTGGCATCAATCTACAATAAAAATCTCTAAGGGTTGACATCAATGACAACCAACTATCCAAACTATATGCCCATCAATCTAAACTAATTGTCCAACAGTTGGGACCCCACGTGAAGAGCTCATTCACCAGACCGAAAATCACTTGGGATCCAAATAGAAACTTGTGCGGAGTAGCTCGGTGAACCATACGGGAGTCGACTAGCATGGAGCAGAAAATAATCTTGTGCAGAGTGGCATAATGGYCAGTGGCCCAGTGGATTGGACCGGAGTTGGCTGGCAAGGAGCCAAATATAAGCTTGTGCAGAGTATCCCTATGGCCCAGTGAACCGAACCAGAKTCATTTGGAAAGTGTTGTATGGAAGATTATGCAGAGCATCCAGTGRACTGGTGGAACGGACCGGAYCGGAGTCGGTTGGAAAGTGTTGTAGGCAATATTATGTGGGGTGATCACTGGGCCAATGGACCAGACTAGACCAGTGTCTGACCATGGGAGATTGGATGGAGGTTGTGTGGGGTGGCTCGGTGGTTGGTGGGTCAGTGGAYCGGTAGACTAGACCAGACCGAATGCATATAAAAGAAAGGAGAAAAATAAGTATTCCATGGTAACYAGTCGTCGATGTCATGTCATAACCACATCACCAGATTGTCTCGTAGGCAAGAGTGTCCTACAGTTTAAAAAAAAACAAAGATTGGAGCCATTTTCTTAGTTTGGCCATAACTGGATAATATTAAGTCAAATTGATACAAACATTATGGGTTTTTTCCATAGAGAGGAGGTATACAAAATTTTCTGAGAGGGCCACTATCCATTTCTTCTTGGATTTGTCAGAAATTAAAAAAATAGTGGTTTTTAATGATCTGGGTTCAAATCATTGGATGAGATACAGATTAAGATCGAATTCCTAAAGGGAGTTAAAAAATCAAACATGGAAATAACCCATAAAGGAATTGAATAAATTTTAAGAGGATTGGAATAGGGATGCTGAAATAGGCCAAAATTCATTATTCTGGGCCACGTTTTGGGTATTTTTGAGATTTTCAAAGGAAAAGTGATCCTAGTACACAAAACTAGAAAATTTTACATACTTGAAATTTTACATACTCATTAATACATACAACTTTTGTATAGTGAATTTTTTCCATAAGTGCACAAATTAAGAGAGCCATGTTTGCTAAAAAAATCAAGTCTGGAAAAAAATTGTAAAAAAGATAAAGTTTTGAATTCCATATTGTTGTAGAATGTTGTTGGAATGATAGATGGATAATATGAAGTTTGTTTTTGGTTCAACATTATGATTTTTATAAATTCCCTATACAAAACATTTCTTGGTTCTTTATTTATTTTCTTCTGCAGTTGACAAAAGTTGGTCTTTTAGTAAAATTGCAACAATGGAGGAAGTGTTCAAATGAGGTGAAAGTGGTTTTTTTAGAAAGTCGTAACTTTCAACTCAGATATTGGATTTGAGCATAAGAATAGTCATTAGAAATATGAATCCGAGGAGAATAACCATGAACTAGTATAATTGGGAGAAATGTGATATAATTCTTCATGAATTGAGTATAAAAAGGACATGTAGCATTAAATGACAAAATTTCTATAATATGCATAATTATAAGAAAAATGGTTTCTCGCATATTTTGCAGTATTAGAGATATAAGAAAATCAATTCAAACCTAATATTACATATCATATTAATGGAGGATGCATAGAGAAACTACAGTCATGAGAGAGAAGCCAAAGGCCTAAATATCAGTCTGGCTAATGATGAAACAAAATCTAATGGGCACAGGATCATAGTGGAGCCAAAAACATTGATAGAGAATATGAGAAACTTGAGAATGCAAGTGCATATTTACAAATAAGAAAATCAGAATATGATGAGAGAACAGAATGAAATAAATTTCAAAATGATGCAAAGCCTAAATCAGTTGCAAAGGAAAGCAAGGAATGGATCAGGATAAAGACAAGAGGAAGAAGGTAGATAACATGAAAGAGTAGATAACTACAGAAGATCCAATCATTCAAGAAGTTCTAGTAGGATGCATAGACATCGCTCACCTCCTTACTCAACTAGGATGTTTTATGAATCTAAGGATTCAAGGAGAAGTCCATAAGTGTCTCTTGTTAGACATCAAAGAAGATGATACAATATGGATGGTTTGAAAGGAGAGCTAAGGAAGCTTAAGCCAACATCCTTTGATGGTGAAAGATAAAGGAAATATGGTGTTGAATCCTAGTTTCTTAGAATCGAGAATTATTTTTAGATGCACAACTACTCATCTAACCTAGAATCCAGAATTGCCACATAGAATTTGCATGGAAAAATTGTTATGTGGTGGGATCAGTTGAAGCAAGTTGAGAACATTAGTGAGAACACAAGATCACTTGAAAGTAGTTAAAGATATACTTTCAGAAGGAGTATCTTTCAGAGAACTACTATGATAATAATATGCAAGAGTTCTTTGAACTCTGGTTGGGAAGCATGACCATGGGAGAATATGAAAATAAATTCTTGGGATTGCTTAAGTATGTAGGGTTTATCAGGGATGAGAAGCTGGAGATACAAAGGTTGAGTGGATTTCCATCATTTTATAAATATAAGATTAAATATGATGATCCCACAACTTTTACAAAGACCATTAGTAAGGATAAGTACCTATATGAGTAAGGCGAGGGAAAAGAATCTTTGCAGAAATATTGGAAGGATAAGAAGAAAGAGAAATATGATCAGAGAAGGAAGGGATTCAAACATCCTTTCAATAGAAACATCCCTAATAAAAATCAGCAGATCAGTCTGCTAAGAATGAATCCTATAGGGAAGACCCCTTGGGAAAAATGGGAAGACCACCAATAAAATGTTGGGGATGCAACTAATATCACACGTACATGGATTTACCTCATAGTGAATAAACAATGAAGACCTTGCATAACATCCAAGAGGCTACTATAGTAGAGTACATGGGTATAAATATTCTGAGAATATATGCAGCCATAGAAGATTGACAAGTAGAACACCAATCCCATATGATTGAAGTGGAAGGTAATATCATTAATCAACCTATTTCTATTTTAATTGATTCGGGAGAAATCCATAATTACATTGATCCTAAAGTAGTGGATATATTTCATTTGGTGAAGAATAAGATTCAAAAATCAAGTTTCGTTCAACTAGCCACTGGAACCAAAAGAACAATCAATGAAACAGTTAGAGGATTCCCAATAAATATGAATGGATATAGAGTTGTTGATCTGAATCTCATACCATTAGGATCTTATGATATCCTAATTGGAATGGATTGGTTAGAAAAACACCATTCTATCCTAAATTTCCATAACAAGAAATTTACATCTCCCGATAAAGAAGTAAAATGAAACATTGTGAAAGGAATTCCAAGACCCATTTCTATAAGGGATATTCCAGCCTTATAGTTGAAGAGATGTTTGAGGAAAGGATGTTAGTTGTATGCAATTCACGTGGAGGAGCCAAAAAAGAAAAAAGGGCAAAGACTTAAAGTTTTTTTGGTATTGCAAGAGTTTGTAGATGCATTCCAAGAAATACCAGGATCGCCACCCAAGAGAGAGATAGATTTCTCTATTGATTTAATACCAGGAGATTTCCCAGTGTCAAAAACTCCTTAGAAAATGAGTACACTAGAATTAAAATAATTACAAATGCAGCTAGAGGAATTGTTGAAGAAAGGGTACATGCGCCCAAGCGCCCAAGCATTTCATACTCTTTGTTAAAAACAAGGATGGAATATAGATGTTATGTATTGAATTTAGACAGCTGAATAAAGCCACTATGAAGAAAAAATACCTTCTACCTGGAATTTATAACCTCTTTGATCATCTAAGAGAAGAAAAGATATTTTCAAAGATAGACTTGAGATTAGGATGCCATTTGGTAAGAATCAAGGAAGAATACATCAATAAGAAAACCTTTAGAACCAGGTATGGACATTATGAATTTGTAGTGGCACCATTTGGATTCACTAATTCACTAGTTGTCTTTATGTGTCTAATGAATGACATATTCTGAAGTTCTCTAGATAAGTTTTTTATCATGTTCTTGGATGACAAACTTATCTATTCTAAGTTCAAGGAAGATCATTAACATCACTTGAGGTTGATGTTTCAAGTTCTAAGGGAACATAAGTTGTATGCTCAACTAAGCAAGTGTTATTTTTATCAAGAACATATCCATTATTTGGGGCATATTATTTCAAAACAAGGTATAATAGTATACCTAGATAATATTGAAGTCATTAGAGGATGGCCAACACCCAAAAATGTTTCAGAAGTCAAATCTTTAATGGGATTAGTTGGACACTATAGAAGATTTATAGAAGGGTTCTCTAAGATTTCTCATCCCACCCCTTCTTTGCAAAATAAGGGAATTAAATTTGAATGGACAATAAAGTGTGCAGAGAATTTTAATTTGTTCAAATAATTACTTACTAGTGTACCTATTTTAAATATTGTTGAATGAGAGTTTGTTGGTATGTACAGATGCATGCAAAGAAGGACTTGGTGGAGTCCTCACTCAAAATGGACATGTCAATAGTTATGAGCCCAGAAAGATTAAATATCATGAGAGGAACTATGCCATGCATGATTTGGAGCTTGCTACCATAGTTCATGTATTGAAGATGTGGAGGAATTATCTAATGGGAAATAAATTTGAATTAAGGACAGACAATAGTGATCTAAAATGTATTTTTGAGAAACCAACTTTAAATGCTAGGTAGAAAAGATGGCTGGAATTTTTAAGTGAGTATGACTTTGACATAAAACATATCAAAGGAAAAGAAAATAACGGTGTTGATGCACTTAGCAAAAGAGTACATAGCATGCATGATACAACCACTAGTATGCATCAACCACATTTAAAGAGCCAAATTTTGGATGTTGTTGTTATAGAGGATTACCTACAAGTAAAAGATTAATTATAGCAGGAAAATGTACAACAAAAAATTAAAGAGTATGAGATGAAGGAAGATGGATTACTTATGCATAAAAATAAAATTTATGTTCCTATTTTCAAAGAACTTGGAACTTTTGTATTAAAATAAATGCATAATGTTTCATATGTCAGACATCCAGGTTACTAGAAAATAATTGCATCAATAAGAAGATAATACTTTTGGCCAAGAATAATGAAGGATGTTGTTGTTTATATTTCCATATGTATGGAATGTCATAGAGTGAAAGTTGAGCATAGACACCTAGTAGGTTTGCTACAACCATTGCCAATTCTAGAGAAGAAATGGAAGTTAGTAACCATTGATTTTATCACTAAGTTTCCCAGTAGATAAAGGAAACATGATTCAATAATGGTAGTGGTTGATAAGTTGACAAATACTTCTCATTTTGTTCCTATAAAAATGACTCATACATAAGTTATTATTGCGGAAATTTACATGAAGGAAACTGCTAGGTTGCATGGACTACCTAAGGAAATTGTCTCAGATAGAGATACAAAGTTTACTTCAAATTTCTGAAGGGTATTATTTAAATTGATTGGTAAAAATGTGAATTTTAGCACATCATACCATCCACAGTCAAATGGGGAGACAGAGAGAGTCAACCAAGTAATTGAAAACATGTTGAGAATGTATGTGATGGATAATCCATATTAGTGGGAATATTACTTGCATTTGGTTGAGATTTCTTACAATAATGGGTATCAATATTCATTGAAGATGAGCCCATTTGAAGTCTTGTATGGTAGAAAATGCAATAATCTAGTGAGTTGGGACAACCCAGCAGATAGAATGGTAAGTGGGCCAGAATTACTCAAGGATATGGAGGATCAGATCACTAAAATTAAATAGAATTTGAAGGAAGAACAAGATAGATAGAAGAGTCATGCAGATAATAACAAGATAGTTAGAGAATTTAAAGTGGGACAAGATGTGCTTTTGAAAGTGAATCCCAAGAAGAGCTCATTGAAGTTGGGAATATGTACAAAGCTAGCAACTAGATTCTATGGACCATTTGAGATATTGTCTTCTTCCATGAATGTGCATAATTTGTTCCATGCCCCTTTAATGAAAAAGTATGTGCATTATCCTAACAATGTCGATGTGCATATTGGACAGAAAATTCGAAGTGCTCCGGAATCGAGTCATAAAACTGGTAAAATTTCAGTGGACTTGCTACGATCTTGAATATTCTACTTGGAAGCATGAAGATGCCATGCAGGCATAGTACCCATGAATTTTTGAATAATTTTTAAATTTCAATTTCTATTTTGTATATGCAGTGTGCACTAAGGACAATGCTAAAATAAGGGGGAGGGGAATGTAATACCCCAATTTTGAGTCCCCAATTTAATAATGTATTTTGTTTATTCATGGATGTCTAGAGTTCATGTAAAATTGGAAGGGGCCAGAGTGCCTAGGAAATGTAATACTTTGAACATTCTTAATAATAAAATACATCATTGGTTGTGATATGGACACAAATAATATTTATGGGGGGTTACGATTCCACGATAGAGGGGAGGAAGCTAAGGGGCTAAGCCTTTACATTTTTAAAATGTTTTTTTTATTTTACTCACCGTGGAATTTTAGAGAGAAAGAGGGGGTTATGTGAGCTTCTTGGGGGAATTCCATGTTACTCTTATGATATTTAAACCTTGTTCTTTATTGTCTTGGGGGTTGTCCATTCATTTTTATTGAAATCATTTTTTATTCATCCCTCTCTAATTCATTCTTCTACTCATTCTTGGTTTTGCAAGGGGAAATAAAATGAAATGTTGAAGGTAAGCATCCATGGTTGGATGGTTGTAGGAATTACCGGTGTATTTCAGTAAATAATTAATTCCTGAGCACATGGATGCATTGGCATGTTGATAAAATTTGTTCATAGTTGTGAATCATGAGAGCTCCAATATTTATATTCCTAACCAATAGCACTAGAGCCCTAGAAAGAGGTGAATAGTGTGAGGGATTGTGTGGTGGTGAAAGGGGTTCATTTCCTTTGGTTGGTGTCAAATGATGGGAAAGAGAGATGGAAAAATAGGATTGTTCTGTGTTTTGAGAAACCTGTGAGAGCTTGATTGTTCACTGGTTTTGGAAATTAAGTGTCTGTTTGAGACCCATCCTTATGGATTCATAGCCCTGGCTCGGGGGTGACCTGTTGTTGAGACTTGGAACAATAGTTTATAAGGTTGGGTGGAATGTCTGACCTCTGCAACCAGTTGGTGTAGTTACATTTTAAAGATAAGTTCTCTCTATCACATGTTTTCTCTGCTTGTATATTTATTTCCATTTTGTATTAATTATTATCTCTAATATATGTATTTATATTGTGAGTGATTGTTATTCATTTTTTTGCATGGCATATTGTTCATTTCTTTTATAGTGTATCATGAATCTTGATTATTGCATGTATTTCTTTCATGCTTCTTTAGTAATTAATTGGTATCAGAAATTCAATATGAGTCCAAGAAGTGAATTTTGGAAGTACCTAGTCAATGGGTACATTTCAGATCGATATCAGAGCACCAACAAGAGATAAATATTTTGGGTTTGTTGATATGGGTCTGTAAACGTGATTTCAAAGTGTTCTTGAAGTGCATTTTTTAAGTAGTGTGGATCATCTTGGTGGATGGGTGAATTACAAAGTGGTATTAGAGCCATGCTAGGTATATTTTTTGATGGTATCAGAGGATTTTTTCAATGATGGTCCCTAGGCAGGGTCCTCAGTACGTTACATTGACCAGTTGACAAAGATAAAGAAAAATTCTTTGGTAGAAAGTATAAGTTGAAGGGTATATCTAAATCCTCGATTTATTCGATGAGAATATGTTGGAAATGCGGTAAATATGGGTACTACAAAATATATTGCAATTCAAAGACGACTAAGATCAATTATGGATCTAACGAGAAGAAGATGACTGAGAGAAAAATGAATTCTAATAAAGGAGGTGATGTGTATATGACATCGACCAGTACACAGTTGGATCATGATATTTGGATGATCAAATAAAGTCCATCCTTTCACATGACACCTCACATAGAATGGTTTTGTGAATATGAAAGATATGAAGGGATATTTTATTCGTGAGGGATGACTCGACAACCAAAATTGTCAAATGAGGAAGAGTTTGGCTGATACTACAATATGGGAGGACCAAGACCCTTCTAGGTGTGCTACATATTTTGGTTTTGGAAATAAATATGATATATGTCAACAAGATTTTCGATGTGCAGGAATGCACACTTTGTTTCAGAAGGATACGTGCAAAATGGTCAGGGGAGTGATGGTCTTAATGAAAGGAGTTCGGATTGGAACCATATACAAGTTTTTAGGGAGTGTTGACTTGACTAGATGCAATGTTGTTTATGAAGTCGACTTTACTCGAATCAACTCGGTTGACACTAACTAAATAAATCGTTCTTCATCCAGTCAACCCAACCATGCTATGGCACCAAAGAATGGGACACATTGGTGAAAACGGAATTTGAGCCATGCATGAAAAAGGTATGGTAGAAGGTTTTCCTTATTGTAATTTGGAAGTTGATTTTTGTGAACATTGCATATATGGAAAACAAAATCAAGTTATACTCTCATCCGAAGCTACAAGGAAAAAATGGATTATGGAATTGATACATAGTGACGTGTTTAGGCCTATACCGTTCCCTTCACTTGGGGGATCTGCATACTATGTTTCCTTCATAAGTGATGTTTCCTAAAAGACATTGACATATTTCTTAAGGAAGAAATCAAAGGTTTTCGAGAAATTCAAAGAGTTTAATTCTCTTTTGGAAAACCAGACAAATAAAAAGATCAATGTGTTGAGAACCAACAATAGAGGAGAAATTCGTGGAAAAAAATTGAACATTTTTGCAAGAGTGTGGAATAGAATGCCAAAATACCACACCATATACCCCATAATAGAATGGATTCGTTGAAAGAATGAATAGGAAATTGATGGATAGGGAAAGGAGAATGCTTAGTGGTGTTGGTATCTAATAAGAATTCTTGGTAGAGAAAGCCGACACTATAGAATATTTTGGAAATAGGTCTCCTTGATCAGCACTAGCTGACTCAACTCCATGTGCATGTTCCCAAGGAAAGAGGAACGAGTTAGATAATAAGGCACACAAGTGTATCTTCAACAGATACAAGGATGGATAAAAAATGTATAAGATATGGTGTATACAATTAATAAAGACATTGTATAGTCGAGATGTGGTCTTCAGGGAAGTCAGAGAAAATTCCAAGTCTAAAGGGGTTCAAATGGAGAAAAAACCAAAGCTAGTTTTTGAACTGAGGAATGATGAAATTGATTCAAATGAGTCAACTGAATTAGATGAAGAGGTGGAAAAACTGACTTTGGTTGTAAGGAGATCTGAATAAGGAAACAAGATGAAAGGTATAGTCTTCCCAATTTCCATTCCATATTTGTGTTATCTTATACTAATGAGGAGCCCAAGTCGGTTAGGGAGGAAGTCAACTTGACAAAGGTTAAACTATGAAAGGATTCCATGGTCGAAGAGATGGAATCCTTGCAAAATAAAGAGATGTGGGATTCAGTTGAGCTACCTAATGGAAGGAAACTCGTCGATAGTAAGTGGGTATTCAAGAAAAATTTGAATGCAATAGGTCAAGTCATGAAATTCAAAGCTCGAATAGTAGAGAAAGGATATTTGCAAGTCAAGGGAGTTGAATTCAGTGATATTTTTTCCCCTATTGAAAAAATAAATTCCATTAGAGTATTAATGTCTCTGGCTACAACCTTTTATCTTGAAGTAGATAAAATGGATGTGAAGGAATCATTCCTACATGGGGACTTCGAGGAAGAAATCTACATGAAAAAACCTTAAGGATTTATAGTAAATGGAAAGAAAAATGCAATGTGTAAATTGAAAATATCCCTTTATGGTCTGAAGCAATCACCAAGGATGTGGTACCAAAATTTTGACACATACATCATTAGCTTGGGACTTGTGAGAATTAAGGCTAATCACTATGTATTTTCCAAGGAAGAAGGTGGGAATTTCATATATGTATATTTGAATGTTGATGACATGCTACTGGTAGGAAATAACAAGGATCCAATAAAGGAGGTAAATATGCAGTTTTCCTCCAAGGTCAACATGAAGGATCTCAGTGCGGTGAACTTTATTATAGGAATGGAGATAAAAAGATATCAAGAAGTTAGAAATCTTTGGTTGAAGCAAAGGAAGTATATTGAAATGGTCTTGAATCATTTCAACAAGCAGGATTGCAAACCAGTGAAGGTGCCAATTCCTGTGGGATAAAAACTAATTGTTGAACAGTTTCCAAAGGAACAGGAAGAAATAGAGGACATGGCATGTGTTCCCTATGCAAGTTTTGTTGGTAGTTTGATGTATGTGATGGTATGCACTCAACCAAACATTTCTCACGTAGTGGGAGTATTGAGAAGATACATGTCGAGACCCAGAAAAGAGCACTAGTCTATTGTCCAATGAGTGTTCAAATATTTGTGTGGAATGAAAGATCCTGCTATATGATACCAAGGGAAACTTGAAGATGAAAAGGAAGTAGAATTTCATGGATTTTTTGATTCCCACTAGGCTAGATATATGCATCGATGAAGGTCTACAAGTGGATATGTGTTCAACATATTTAATGGAGAAATCAGTTGTAAGAGTAAGTGACAAATGGTCGTAGCCTTATTAATAACAGAATCTAAATACATGGAAGCCACTCATGGAAGAAAAGAAGGAATATGGTTGCATGGACTATGTTCAGGGATCAGGTTTTAGCATAGAGCTACAAACATAAATTGTGACAGTCAAATCAAGATAATCCCAACAAAGAACCTAGCTTATCATTCCAGGATGAAGAATATTGATGTACAATACCATTTCATGAGAGACGTGGTGGAAAGTTGTTGGGGAATAAAGTGGAGCATGACATGAAACAAAGAACATAGTATTGTAGATAATCGAAGAACATAGGTGGCATCAAAAGACATTGTTAAAACACTTAATCACGGTGTACTGTGATCAGAACATCAAAGTTCATATTTCACATCTTGATATACATGATTTATTATGCAATCTCAATTCACATTCATCATGTTGATAATGACCCAAAGGGTCCTATTTTATAGTCTCAATATCTAACTAACTC
>SNQJ01S0004386.1:67811-80653 GCA_010110895.2 Picea sitchensis
GTGGGGGTGAGGGGAGATATTAATGAAAACATAACATATTATGTTTTACTGTGGGACTGGGGAGGGGCAATATGTTAGGGAAAACATAACCCCCATATATGTCGGTGGGGTGGGGGGAGCGGTGAGTGGAATGTTAGGGAAAACATAACATGTATGAGGGTTACATTTTCCCTAATGTCTCCACCCACCTCCACCCCCATGCTCATATATGAAGGTGCATGTTATTTCTTCCCTAACATCTTCCCCCACCCATGTATATGAGAGTTGTGTTTTCCCTGATGTCTCCCCTCATCCCCAAACTCATATATGAGGGTGGATATATTAGAAAAAACATGTCATGTTATGTTATTATAGAATATCTCCCTTATGTTTTCTCTAATAGCATAGCATGTTATGTTTTCTCTAATATATTCCCCCTAGCCCCACCCTCATATATGAGGGAGGATTTATTGTGGAAAACATAAGGGGTATGAGGGTTGGGGGTGGGTGAAGATATTAGGGAAAACATAATATATAATAATGATATTATTATGTATGGAAAACATAGTATACGAGGGTGAGGATATTATGTATTATGTTTCCTCTAATATCTCCTCCAAGGTGGGGCTGTGGGGAGAACCCCAACCCTCATACCCCTTATGTTTTCCTTAATATCTCCCCCTCCCCTATGAGGGTGGGAGTGGTGGGAGATATTACGGAAAACATAATATATGAGGGTGGGGGTATTATGTATTATGTTTTCCCTAATATCTCTCCCCTAGGTTGGAGTGGGGGGAGAACCCCCACCCTCACAGCCTATATGTTTTCTCTAATATCTCCCCCACACCCTCATTCCCCTTATGTTTTCCTTAATATTTTCCTCGGGACGAGGGTTAGAGGAGAAGCCCCACCCTCATACCCCTTATGTTTTCCCTAATATATCCCCCCCACCCTCACACTCCTTATGCTTTCCCTAATATCCCCCCCGCCTCCTCCCTCATACCCCTTATGTTTTCCCAATTTTTTTCCCCTCCCATATGAGGGTGGGGGTGGTGGGAGATATTAGGGAAACCATAATATATGAAGGTGGGGGTATTTGTATTATGTTTTCCCTAATATATCCTCTAGGGTGGGGGTGGTGGAAGAAACCCCACCCTCATATCCCTTATGTTTTCCCTAATATCTCCCTCGGGGTGGGGGTGGGGGTGGGAGGAAAATCCCCACCCTCATACTCCTTATGTTTTCCCTAGGAGAAATTAGGGAAAACATAAGAGGCATGAGGGTGGGGGAAGGGGGGAAGATATTATATGAATCATAAGGGGTATGAGGGTGGGGGTTTTCCTCCTAGCCCCACCCCCACCCTCACTAGAGAGGTATATTAGGAAAAACATAAGGGGTATGAGGGTGGGGGTTCTCCTCCCACCCTCACTAATGGGTGATATTAAGGAAAACATAAGGGGTATGAGAGTGGGGGATCTCCTCCCATCTCCAGATATTACGGAAAACATAAGGGGTATGAGAGTAGGGATTCTTCTCCAACCCTCACCCCACCCCACCCTCAGCCTCACCACAAGGAAGATATTAGGAAACACATAAAGGGGGAGATATTAAGGAAAACATAAAAGTTATTATGGTGGGGGGTCTCCTCCTACCCCTACAGCCACCCTCAACAAGAAGAGAAGAGATATTAGGGAAAACATAAGAGGTATGAAGGTGGGGTTTCTCCCCTCATCCGTATCCCACTCCCACTCTCACCCTCACCCTCACCCTCACCCTCACCCTCCTATATTATATTTTTTCTGATATGTCCCTCCACAAACCAATTAAACTCTCACACTAATAAACAATAACTCTAAATTATCTTATTATACACCTTTATGCACTCTATATTTTATTAAAATTTTATAAAGTTCCAAAATTGGAATCTACGTCCACAATTAACATGTAACGCTGCTTTTATAATTTAATTTTTAAATTTAAAGCAGGAGAACTAAAAACTAAATTAATTAACAGTTAGAATTTGGAATCCAAAGAAATATTTGGTAACAATAATATTTTATGCATTAGAGAAAGTAACAATATTTTTGTGATGTATTGTGAGATATACAGTGTCAATCTGGATTGCCTCAAAATCTTATGGTTTATATACCGATTAAATTTATGGTGTAAATTCCAATTAAATATGTGATTACAGGCTGCGATAAATTACACATGAATGATATGAGTTAGTCCTGTACGCCATGGACGCCAGAAGTTTCGAGAGTGCCGGGATTGCTGGCATGCCCGTGCAGGTGTCCAATGCACGTCTTTGATGTCGTTACGGCCCGATGGTAGATGGGGATGCATCATGTACTTTTCCCAATCGGAGAGAGTGTTTCTCAGGTCATGGAGCTTCGTCTTTAATCCTCTGCAGCAGTTGGCGTGGACGGTGCAGACCTGGCTCAAATCCGGGCTCTTCTGGCAGTACCCTCTGAAGTAGTCTGTATCCAGGATGATGACTTCCAGGCATCTGCCCCGGATCTCTTGGAATTTGATAAGGTTTAAGACATCTTGCTCGTTTTTTCCAGGATATGTTGATTTCGATTGGTACCAGAACTTGAAGAAGCTGATTGTCCGTTTGTTGGAGCGGACGTACATGAAGCCGCAGTTTGGGAGGTTATGGAGATCGTGTGGGTGACCTTTGTATTTGTCTGAAGCAAAATGAATGTCTGCGCTTGGCGAGAACCTTGTGAACGGATCCCGGAACCACAATATATCAGTATCCTGCAACCCAATGTATCATCACAATGTTATTATAATATTTTCCAGACTGTATTTCCAGACGATATTTAAGATAGATCCACTTACAGAGAATAGGAAGTTGTAACCCGTCTCCAACACCTGGCCAAAGAAGCGCACCCTTCTCCACATCATCTTCAAGTAGTTTTGACTCATAAGAGGCATCACGGCTGAGAAATCGACCCCCTCCGTCTTCATCAGATAACAATGTTCGTGAATCTGTCTACAGCGGTGGAGTGCCGTGTTATCCACGGCAACGATGAGAAGATTCTTCAGCAACTGTTCAGTTTCGTTGCCCACTCGGAAACTCTGCAAGAACAGATCGAGCATGCTGTTATTCTGCGCCCATGCTCCGTTCACCAACGTGATTATAACCGTTCTGTTTGGGTTCGCAGCCTTCGACAGTATTAATTCAAGCTCCACCTTATCACTGGACAGTGCAGTGCTATAATTATTCTGCACAATTATACAGACAAACCCTATATTAGTAGAGTGGCCTTACAAATAAAACCCTACAGGGATCTGTTCTAATATAAAGATTTTGAGGGATTATGGACTTACAGGATTGTCTGTAATTGTAGTGCACGATCCTGGGATTTTAGAAAGGCCTTCAAATTTGTGGGAAAAGGAGCTTAAAGCGACGGGATTAATGAACACCATTTGGGCTCTCTTCAAAAACGCTAAGTAGATTAATCCCATCAGAGACAGACAGAGCAAAACCACGTTCACAGTCCTCATCTCCCTGTGATTGACCGCCATGGAAATACTCCTCTATATTTTTGTTCCAATTTTATTTACAGCCTTGAATAAACATGCATACATATATATACAAGCAATTCCTGTCACATGGCTTCTCCTTCCATGCAATATGGCTTCGAGTCAACAAGACTGTTTGATAGCACACCATTGAATTTTGAACGCAATATAGAAACAATATGGCAGATTCTCAGAGATGTCATGTTTCTTATCAAATAACCTTCTATTATCTAACCCTAACTTAACTAGATTGTAAGTTCGGGGTATCCAACGGCGTGGAGAAAAGTTAGCCTTAACCTAATTCGAGATAAGAATGGGTTTTAAAACCATGAGGAAACTTCCATCGTTTTGCCCTTTCCTGAATATTTCACTAGTTTTTCTTATCGGTTTGGACACGGCATTGACTCTCAATTTATTTATTCAGTGACAAAGTTTCTTAGAAATTGTTCTGTATTATAATAATTGCATGCGTCTTTACTGTAATCATCGTACTATATTTGTCGCGGAGTTCATATTAATGTTTTTAATTAATTGAATTTGAGTGGAGAGAATAATAATGATTTCGTATTTTAAATATTTTAAATACAATTTATTTCAAGATATTTAGATTTTAAACAATAAAATATAATTTTAAATTTTATTTTAAAAATAATATATTTTATATTCATTAAAATTAATAAATCTATTTTTTCATAAATAAATAAAAAAACAAATTTTTACTTATTTAAAATTTATGTATGTTAAAATAATATCATTTTCCTTATAAATCAACAACATTTTTAGTTAATCTCATAGCAATTATTCTCTAATATATTATTGGCAATTGAATGATTAAATATGATGTTTATGTATTTTTATTTTTAATTACTTTTATTTATTTAAAAACCATGTATGTTAAAATAATATCATTTTCCTTATAAATCAACAACATTTTCAAATACTCTCATAGCAATTATTCTCTAATATATTATTGATAATTAAATATAATGTTTATGTATTTTTATTTTTAATTATTAAAATTTAATAGTTTATTACTTTTTGTTTTTTAATAAAAAACTTTTTCCCCATTATTTCTTCGTTCCAATACCATCCTCCTTGTTTTGTTGTTGGTGAGCCTAACTCCATGATTTAGTTCATTGATTTTTGTTTATCATTCCAACCATTTCAAAGAACTTCATAAGTTATTTAAGTTATTGATGTTGTTTCTTTTCATTATATTTATAAAATATATTTGATTTTTTGGATTTTTTTATTAGGTAATTGATTGAATTGTTTCTTTCATCATATTTATAATATATATTTGAATTTTTAGATTTTATTTTATTAAATAATTGATTGAAATTATAATTAAATGTATCTTCATATTTTTAAAGAGAAAACTTATCTAGGATAAACAATATATATTGGGTAATAGAACATTTAATGTTTTATCTGTTGAGATTATACCATCTCATATAAAAGCATATTTAGATTGGATGATATATATCTCAACATATAGAGCATTAAATTTTTTGTTGAGGGGTGTATATTGATAGCCCTCATCTATTACCATATTGAAATAAAAAAGCAAGTTATCTTCAAAAAAAGTTTAGGATGTTTCATGAAATCATACCTTTACACTGTAAGTCTACAGAGGTATACATACCCTACCTTCATTTGGATTTGAACTTGTGACCTTTTCAAAGGAAACATATGTTCTTAACCTTAACCATTAGGCTCACTCTTATGTTCTTAATGATGTAAATGTATTCTAAGCTTTGCCTCTTTTTTATAACTTGTTCATTTAAGAGCTCAACATATCACTTGTGAAAATTAAACTTTAAGACTAAACCCAATTGACACAATGTAATGTATTATATTAAACTTAACACAATTTTAAAACTATATTTTACATATAACAAACAAATAAAATAATTTCATTCATTCTTATTTTGATTGTAAATTCTCAACATTTAATAAATATAAAAAGTTAACCATTAACTTTTGGATGGCCAAATCTACAATCTAGGTAAGTTCAGTTCAGATAAAGAATATATTTCTTTGTGACTTACAGTTCAGTGATTTCAACTCATATACAAAACACAAAATAGAGTGTTTCAAAATAGCCAAAATGAGGATACAACCTCAGTCTTGAAGAAACTGATGGACAAAAAGATTACGGAAAAAACGAAGAAAAAAGTTGCACAGATTATCCTTGCCAGAATGATACGCATCTACCTTCTTGAAAGAATTCATCAGATAACTGTGCAGGTCTTTCCGTATGCTTCTTGGTTGCTACCCTGCACGTGATTTTGTCGTCTTCTCTGACCAAAAATAGGTGTTCTCATCGTCCTTGTGTTGCAGTGGAATGGACGAAATTCATTGGTCTTCAGTGTAGAGTTTTGATGCTTTTTGACAAAAGAGACAGGCATTTGGAAATCTCTATTCACTCTGAATCAATATTAAGTTTTTAAAAATAAACTATATTCAAACTATTTACTCAATATGATGGAACTTTGATCAAACGCAAGTGGACTTTGATCAAACTTAAGTTGAATTTTGTTTATCAAATTAAGTGATAACAAATTTTTAACCAGTCATTATAGCAATATTAAAAAATTATTAAAAAATAATTTATTTACGAAATTTAACTCCTTAAATTATCTATGTTAAGGAAGTTCAAAGCAATCAATCTCTGTTTAAATGTGTGACTTTCACTGTTTAAATCAATCTTTATTTTAAAAAAAAAAGGGGTATGGAGAGAACGATACCATCTGCTTGTGGATGGCAAGAGTCTTTGCAAGTTTTACTAAAGGCTTTGCGTCATGCTGCAGCATAAATGGAACTAGCAAAAAGTGAAGAGACTCTTGCCATTGTGACCATTCACCATGCTTCCTATTTTGACAGGGAGTATGGGATTTGCTTGATCATCAAATACTGAACATAATGAGTACTTATCAATGTAGACAAGCACCTCCAAACAATGGGTAAGGAACATGATAGCGGATGGGTGCTCACTAGGTGGGCACTTGTCTTGTGTCTATTTAGAAAGGATGGGAATCTGGAATTAGAGTGGGTGATGGAGGTTTACGAGTAGATGGAGCTTCAACACATGCATGAAACAAAATAATGGATTTAATAGTGTAGTGAGAAGTAGATCATTAAACAAATCATGTCTATTTAGTGTTAGTAAAGTGGGTGTGCTCGTTTAACCATAGATAATATAGCAATATTGTCATCCAACCATAGGCACTAATGCCACCCCCGAGCACCTTGACTTTGACAGAGAGAAGAATTGCGGCAGCAAACGGATGCTAATGCACCAAGCAAAGATAAACAAAACTGATTAGAGAGTCCAACCCAGAAAAACCGAAAATGCAGATTCCAGGACTGCGGCAGCAGCTGCTCCCCAGACTTGCGCACAACTGGACTTTTGCAGTGCACACAAGTGGATTTCTGCAATTATGAGAATTCTGGCTCAAATGAAGACTAGCGCCCTATATTTATACTGCTTTTGCTAGGCAATTTGGGCCGACTTCTCTTTCTAGGTGCTAAATACTTGATATATAATATTTTCTTTAGCCAACTTCTTTTCTAGGGTTATATCCAAGTCTTTTCTTTCTTCCGAAATATTATAATCTCGTCATAGATCACAAATGGAGGTTAATACCTCCAGCAGCTACCATAATATCAACACTCCCTCCTAGCTAGGGAGGTATAACAGGGAATGGTCTTGAGCACAAACAGATCATTCAATCGGTAGCATCATTATAGCAACACAGGCTATCTTATGATCAAATCACGAGCACCGTCAACATTATCCAACTGGATAATCTCCATGACAATTAGTACAATGTCATCTAATAGAACACAATTGTGTCTATCCATAGTAGTACACAACTACTCAATTAGTGACACATAGTCACAATTAGTGGAACACATCGACCACAGTAGCATACATCTACTGTCTAGAGATATACATTCTCCATAGCGATCATATCATCTGATATCAACCTGCATAGAAAATAATATCATGATATAAACTGAGTCATTTGGGCCATTCTTCCACTCACATCTGTGACTCTGGAAGATCATATTCCCTCAGAAAATAAAACATCAATCATGGGCTATCTGGAATATTATTCCCAAGCATGGAGGAATAACTGTCCCTGATTTCTGAGCCTAGACCATTCACCTAATTGATCCATTCCTCCGGCACTAAACAAAGTGCAACCTGGAGAGAATGAATCTACCCTAGGGAATGTCTGCCCCTGATTGTTGAACCTGGACCATTCACCTAATTGGTCCATACTTTCGGAACTAAACAAAGTGCAACTTGGAGAGAATGAGTATGCCCCAGGGAATGATTGTCTAAACCATTTCCTAAGGAAATGAGTGTCCTACACCAACCTCCAAAACAGACCATTCTTCGAAACTTCTCACAACTGTAAAATTCGAAAGAATGACTACCCGACGAGGCGGACCATTATTCTTAACCACTATTGAGAGTGACTTCCAAGAAGAAATGTTTTCCTAGACCATTCCCCCACATTGGCCACAAGGGGAATCGTTGTCTATGGTACATCAACAATCATTACGAAAATGATCGTTCGATCTGGACCATTTTTCAAACTGGAAAATGTTTGTCTGTCGAAAATCTCAAACCACTTTCCGAACTGGAAAAGAACTACCCATCTTGGACCATTTTCCAAGTTGGAAAATGATTGTCCACAAATCAATGATATATATCAGTGCTCCCTCCCAACCTGGAGAGCCATCTCTTCCCTTTCAGCTAAGGGAGTTATTTCCACAATCCCCAACTTGTCTCGTAAGTATGCAAACTTTATTCTAGACAGAGGCTTTGTCAATATATATGTTGTCTTCTCATCTGTGGGGATATACTAGAGCTTCACTTCTCCTTCCTAGACTTTATCTCAAATAAAGTAGTATTTGATCTCAATGTGTTTCGACCGTTCATGAAACATTGGGTGTTCTAATATCCTTATACAACTCTGGTTGTCACAGTATATTATGGTCGAATCTGGAATCGGATCAAATAATCTAGAATTTATCTTTCTCAGCCATACGTCTTCGATACATGCCTCACATGCTGCGATATATTCTACTTTTTCTATTCTAAGTGCAACAAACTTTTGTTTCATGTTGCCCCAAGATATCATAGCGGAGCCCAAACTGAAACACATCCCTGAAGTACTCCTTCTATCTTCTGCACTTCCTTCCCAATCTGAATCTGTGAATCCATGAAGTTGTATATTGTTGGATGCGGTATATCTTAAACCATAGTTTAGTGTCCCATGGATATATCTTAGAACATTCTTTCCAACTATCCAATGCTCATGTATGGGTTCCACCTAGAACTGGCTTAGTGTGTTTATGGCAAAGCAAATATATGGTCGATTATTTACTAAATACATCAATGACCCAATCAATTTATGATATATGGACGGGTCTACTGGATCAGAATATGAGTCTCTTACTTTTCTCATATATGTGGTCATAGGAGTGTCCATGGATTTGCAATCCATCATTTCAAACTTTTGAATAAACTTCACTGCATACTTTCCTTGTCCAAGGAATACTTCACCATGCTTATGCCATACTTCTAGTCCCAAGTAATAGTGCATGAGACCAAGATCTTTCATATCAAACTCAGAAGCTAGTTCCTTTTTACACTAGATGATGAGAGACTCTTCACTTGTCAAAAATAGATCATCAACATATAGCAATAGAATCCCAAGTGCATGTTTCATGACTTTATAGTAAATATTTGGATCTGCATGACTCTTGGAGAAATCAAATCTTATTAAGTAACTAACTATTCTGGCATACCAAGCTCTTGGAGCTTGCTTGAATCCATATAAATATTTCTTTAGTCTGCAAACATGAGTGTCTCTGGAGTGTACTTCAAATCCTTGAGGTTGTTCAATGTATACTTTTTCTCCGATTGCTTCGTTGAGGAAAGTTGTTTTTACATCCATCTGATGTAAACTCCATCCCATGGAAGCAGCAAGAGACATAATGGCTCTAATAGAAGTATATCTGGAAACATGAGCAAATGTCTCGTCACAGTCTTCTCCCTCCTTTTGGGAGAACCCCCTAGCTATGAACCTTACCTTATATTTATCCATGCTTCCGTCTACTGCATGTTTGATCTTATAGACCCATTTTGAAGTTACTTTTGATTTTTCTTTAGGTCTAGGCACAATTTCCCATACATCATTTTTCATGATGAATTGGTGTTCTTCTGTCATGACTTCTTTCCATTGTTTCTTCTGAGTTGCCTCTTCAAATGTTGTGGGTTATTCATTTATAATCTTTGTCATGCATTCTTCATAGTTGGAGAATATGTTGGGATTTTTGCTTTTTTTGAAGGTGTCGCTTGGGGCTTTGAGTCTTTCTGCTTCTTGTAGGGTAGCTTCAAGCCAAGCTGGATGTTTCTTGGTTTTGGGTATAGTGTCTGATTCAATATTTTCACATGGGTGTATCGGATGATCAAGTTGTTATGTTTATTCATTCTGACTCTCTGGAATACATGTGCTTCATTAGTCTCTTCATACTCTTCTTCTTCTATAGTTTCTTCTATGGATTTCTTGAAAGCCATATTTTCAATGAAGGTTATGCCTCTGTTGACTTCAACCTTATGTTGTTCTGGGATATAGATTATGTAGGCCTTGGATGATTCACTTTATCCCACAAATATGCCCTTCTTTCCTTAGGGTTCTAATTTCTTCCTTTTATCCTTGGGGATGTGAAAGTAAACAGGGCATCCAAAGATTCTTAAGTGTTCCACATTAGGTTTCTTTCCTGAGAAGGCTTCTTCTAGAGTCATATCCTTTAATATGCGGTGAGGAATTTTGTTCTAAACATATATTGTTGCCATGGCTGCTTATCCCCACAAATACATAGACAAACCTTGATCGTTCAATAATTCCTTCACAGTTTCTTCAATAGATATGTTCTTTCTTTCGGATACACCATTTTGTTGAGGATTATGAGGAACATATGTCTTCCTCCTAACCTCTGTCGATTTGCAAAAGGAAACAAATTCCTTGGATGTATATTCTCCTCCATTATCTGTTCTTAAGATCTTGATTTTCTTGTTTGTGAGGTTTTCTATCTCTAATTGAATTCTTGAAACTTGTTGAAAACTTTGTCCTTTGTCTTCAAGAGATATAACCAAGTTTTTCTTGATTAATCATCTACGAATATTACATAGTAAAGATAACCTCCTAGATATTTGAATGGCATCAGACCAAGAGATCATCCTTTGCAAATTCCTTCATGTGTAGATTGTAGTTCTGATATTCCTTCAACCATCTTTTTTAGGAAGGGTAATGCTTGATAGTTGATATGAGCATACCTTCTACGCCAAAGTTCATTGGGATTGAATTCATCATGTACAAGGGATTATTCACTTTGTTCTAGTAGTATGTATAGTCTTCCTTCATGGGTTCCAATAACTCTAGAATTTTCTATGCTTGAGTCTTTAGGCCGAGATAATAGTTTTCCATCTACAAAGGATATTTTGTTTCCTTTGTCTTCTAGGAAAGATATGGATACAAGATTCTTTTCTAAACCAAGTACATATAAGACATTGCTCAAATGATCATTATTATTTGTTTTTAGTTTGACGGAGGCTTGACCAATTCCTTCAACTGGGTAAGTGTTTTTGTCTCCAAGTTCTACCTTGTATGATGTCTTGTTTTCATTTATATTCGAGAATCTGGCTTGGTCTCCTCTCATATGCCTAGAAGCTCCACTATCAATTATCCACATGTCATCTTCAAGAGTTCCTGTGAGCACTGAGTAGTGTAGATGGTGTTGATTAAGGTTGGTTTTCATTGATGTCAACCCTTGAAGAAAGCCCTGTAGCACAAAGGTTTGGGTAATGGACCCAAGATTGTTTGATGTAAATATGAATCATTATTGTTTTGTCATGCTTGATAATAAGTAAATATGGATGAAATCCAAAGTGGTCCCCTTATGGTGAAAGCCCTCACGAGAAGACTCTTTGCGGAGTAAGAGAACCCATGCTTAATTGTGGAATAATGAGATGAAGGACATTGAATTTGTCAGGAAACTATCCTAGATGGATCGTTCTTTTCATGCCATTTCCGATGGTATGTAGAATGTCACATAACTTCTCATAGTTAGAGAGTTATGACCATGTGAAGTTGGAGAACCCAGGTTTGGGTAATGGACAGAAGTTTGTTTGATGGATAACGGTATTATTTTTGCTATATTTGAAGGTAATACTATTCTATATGGATAGTACATGTCATTCCATTTTTGGTGGTATGTGGAATGTCACATAACTCCTCATGGTTTGAGAGTTATGGCCTTACGAAGTTGGAGGACCCTCATATGTCATCTAGAAGCCCCAAAAGGTCAAAGTAGACAAAGTGGTTTAAGATATTTTAAAAGGTAAATAATAAAGTGAAGTGATGAGTGTATCATAATTCAAATTGAATACAAAATAAATTATTTCAATAATAAATTTAATGGATAAATTAGAAGTGGGTTTACCCTAAAATAAGGAAAGTGGGCCAAGTGACCTAGAAGATGTTTTTAAGGAAGCTACTTGGAGAGAATAAATAAGAGGCAAAGCTCTATCATTTTAATTACACTTGAGCATATTGAATATCTATAGGTGTTTGAGGTAACCAAGGATATCTAAGCCGAATTTCTGAGGTAAGGTGAAGAAAAGAAGGTCGAAATGCAAGGAAGGATAAATTCTTTTGATGGTGCTTTCTAAGGTGTTTCGGGTAAAAACGTCATAACTTCTTCAGTGAAACCAAATGTGTTGGTTAGGGTACAGTATGTAGTATTTTTTGTAACATTTTCAGGTCAATTCAACAATTATTTTGTGTGGGGCACACTCTACAAGGTCACTCTCTAGAATTAGCCAGAATTTAGCAAGGTATGCCATTTTTGCTATAACTCCTTTTATGAGAGGTTCCAAGTAGTGACACCTAGAGGAATTGCATTAAACACACTGAAGAACATTGTGTATCAATTTCAAATATTTATACATTACAGGTACAAAGTTATGATTACTTCAAGTTAGGGTTGTTGACTAATCCAAAACTAGGGATGTGAGACTAAAGAAAAGTTTGATGAAAATGCTAGTCTCTTGTTTTTAAAGTTAAGGAAGGTTTGCAAGAATGTGATCATATACACCAGGTTTATTACAAATCTACAAATCAGATTTGGATGATGAAATTGATGAGGGATTTTGTTTGAGGTACATGTTGAGTACATGGTTGAGACAAGTAGTTGATGGGTTGGCACATACATGAGGTGTACAGTTGATGATGTTGGTACATATT